>JACEFZ010022802.1:0-12942 GCA_014155875.1 Cepaea nemoralis
GCGACTGCACTACTAGGGGGCCTTTAAATTCCTCCGACTAAAAGACCCCCCCATCTCCATCACCGAAAGGTACTATTTGGGGCATAAAGACAGTTTCATGACAGTGTTAACAGTGTTCAGAAGAGGAGGTTGCAGGCATAGAATTTAACCCCTTTAAACTTTTTTTCTGATCGCGGTATAGCTGGTTCATTCCCCCCGGGTCATTTTGGACTTAAATGCTGACTTCTCGTCCTTGACTTGGGGACGTAAATTGCGGGTATCTCAGATACTGAGGCCTAAAGGCGAGTGACATTGGTAAAAGGGAATGCTAACCTACACGCAAAATTAGTCCAGTGTAATCGCTAGTAGTAGAAACTACTACCAGTAGTAGAACTTGGATGGGTTACGCTGGAGTTAAAGCAAGAGAACCAGAAGCGTGTCGGTAAATGTCCAAGACTTCATCATCATCATGTGCCATGTCGATAAGCGTGGGCGGGTCATGTTTCGCCATCTCACGCGATCAAATAAAGCAAATGTGTAGGTCTTTGTTTAGTACTTAGTCATGTTCTCAGCATACAGACAGCATTTACTGTACCCATGCCTTCTACAAACCCACATTGTTCTTCTCCGTTTTCGGGTTGTATTCCCCCCCCCCCCTAACTCTTTGCATGATAATTCTTAGCAAAATCTTCCAGGACTTAGTAGTAAATAAAGCCGAAAATGTTGTGTCATATAATCATTTAATCATAAAATGAGTACAGAAAGAAGAAAGTGTTATGCCATACAATTTTGGTAGTATTTTCAGTTCGTAATAAGTCTCTGTTTGGCAAAGTAGCATTTTCAGTTCGTTATTCCGTATATCTTTGGGAGTGAATAGGTATAATTATCTCGGAACAATCATAACATATGATGGGAGATGTCTTGCAAAGATTTGAACACGAATCGCCATGGCGAAGGTAGCCTTTTGCAAGATGGAAAACATACTGACCAATAAAAAGGTTATTTGCAACGATAAAAAGAGTGTTGAGGTGCTACATAGAACGTGCACTTTTGTATGGATGTGAAGCGTGGACAATGAGCAGACAAGCTGAAAAACATCTTATGGCTGTGGAAATGTGGTTTCTGAGGAAAATTCAAAGAATACCATGGACAGACAGAAAAACCAATGATCAAGTCCTACAAGAAACAAATGAAAACCGTAAACTGATTAGAGAAATTAGTCGTAGGCAGTCACAGTTTTTTTTTTTTTTTTTTTTGGATATGTTATGAGAAGAAATAAATTGGAGAACTTGGTGACAACTGGCGAAATTGAGAGAAAGGGAACCAGGGAAAAGCAGAGAAGTAAATACTTGGATGGCTTGGCACCGTGGTATGGTCGAGACAAGAACACGGAGCTGATCCATGACTCTGTTGATCGCGTGAGATGGCGAAACATGACCGCCTACGCTTATCGGCATCGGCACATGATGATGATATCTTTGGCACTTCGTAACAACAGATCTGTTTACTCGGAAATAACAACGTACAAATAAGGTAATTCAGAATTTCGACACGATTATTCAACACATGTACACACGACAACCACAATTTGTGTTGACAAAGATATTCTTTATCAAAGAAGACAAACCAAGACGACGAGGAGCTATAAACGCACAGAAAATAGATTGATACATGACATTTTAATTTGGTGGCTTTCTTTGTATTTGTATACTGCAGAAGCTCTTCTAAACCACCAATCGCTTTATTTATTCTGCGTTGTCTGTTAACCTTCCGCAGCCACTCTTTCATGTGAAATTATTAGATGTTTCCTGAATAAGCATGTAAATAAGTATACCCCAGTTACGACGTAACACGAAGAAGAGAGAGTTACATACAGGTGAATAATGTGGGGAGGTCAGGAGATAACAAATAATAGGTTGGTTTGACGTGATGTGGTTGAGGGTTTATTCCCTGATGGGGGATACAGGGCAGAAGGAGAAGGAGGCGGAGGAGAAGAGGAGGAGGGGAGGAGTAAGAAGAAGAAGAAGAAGAAGAAGAAGAAGAGAAGAAGAAGAAGAAGAAGAAAAAAGAAGAAAAGAAAAGAAGAAAAAAAAGAAGAAGAAGACATCATAAGGAGGGGGGGAAGGTCCATATCTCCAGAGCATCTTTCCCTATTCATTGCTGCTGATTCTGTTCTGAAGTGCGTGCGGCTCTCACAGCCGAGGTTTTGTGCTGGGGATTTAATGTGACACGCCGTGCCCTAGACTAACCTGCTCTGAAAATATTTTCCCCGCCGCTGTCACCAGATTCCTGTCACTCAGAAACTCATTTATTTTAATAATTGTTACTTCCCCAAATGGAAATCTATTATTTTTTTTTTTTTGTGTTCGTGTTTTTTTTAAAACTTTTTGTTTGTTTGTTGGGAGAGAGGGTGTGAATGGGGAGTGGTGTTAGGAGAAGATAGAGAGGGAGAGAGATGGAGGGAGAGAGAGAGAGAGAGAGGAGAGGGGTGGAGTTGTGGGTGATATCTTTCTGTTCAATTTTTTTTTTCATTTGCGCATGTATATTTGCGCATGAAAAAATAGCATGACTGTAATGCCAATGTAGAGGTAAAAGAAATAATCCACAAATTGCCGGGAATCACCTACCGAAACAATCCAGAAATTGTCAAACATTAAAAAAGAAATAACCAATGAAGTGTCAGAAATCACAAATGTAAATTGTCAAAAATAACCAAAAGAAATCAGCAATAAGTTATTTAAAATCACAACAGAAATAATTTATAAAGCATCAGAAATGACCAAAGAAATAACCCATAAATTCTAATAAATTACCAAAGACAGTCCAGATATTCTTATAAATCACCAAAGAAATAACCCATTATCATACATCACAATAGAAACAACCCATTAATTGTCAGAAATAACAAAAGAAATAACCAATAAACCCTCATAAATCACCAAAATAAAAAGGACCGTACAGTTCTAGTGAAACGAGTTGAGGACAACACGCTGACGCCAGCAGGCTTAAACACAGCTCGGAATTCTGAGGTAAGTAGAACCATTTTTTCAAATTTTCATTTTCTCTTCATTGCTTTCATTTTTTCATCTTTTTATTCTTCTCGTCCTGTCGTCACGTCTTAATATAGATCTTCTCTATATATGTTGTATTTTGTGTATGTGTTTGCCGATGAAGGCTAATCGCCGCAACGTCCAGTATGTATCGTAATTCTGTTATGTCAAGCTGCACTACCTTGTGTCATTTTATATTATTGACGCCAGTAGGGCACGGGGCAAGGGGGGGGGGGGGGGGGGGGGGGGGCGAAATCATTATACATGTGGGAACTCGCCATTTTGGACACTACCTGGTGAGGGGGCATAGTGGTTAATGCACTAGCATACCAACAGGTAGTCCTTGTTCAATTTCCATCAGTGGGAGTATCCAGCTAGTTATGGTGTTGCTAAAGTCGACGAATGGAACCGGTCACTTCATCATTTAACGTTATATCCGAGAGAATGTGAAAGCCTTATAGTTAACAGAAAATAACGCGGAAAATGTTGGCGAGAAAGAAGAGACAAGCGCGCTGATATATGCTAAGAATGAAGACGTGAGAACGAGAGAGAGAGAGAGAGAGAGAGAGAGAGAGAGAGAGAGAGAGAGAGAGAGAGAGAGAGAGAGAGAGAGAGAGAGAGAGAGAGAGAGAGAGAGAGAGAGAGAGATATGCGTCAAGGAAATGAGGATCAATATGAGGTCAACAGCAATCTGAATGTTGAACCGTTCATCTCGATTAACGTTATGATACCATTCGGCCAGTGTGGATTGCCCGCGCTTAATGCTGTAAGACAACACGCCAATGCTTGCGCCGTGTACTTGGGGAAGTGATTATAGGGAAGAGTGGAGCAGTGTATGTGGGGAAGTGATTATAGGGAAGAGTGGAGCAGTGTTTGTGAGAAGTTTATGTGGGAAAGTGTATGTGCAGCAGTGTTTGTGAAGCAGTGTTTAGAGCAGTGTACGTGGGGAAGTGTATGTGAAGCAGTGTAAGTGAAGCAGTGTTTGTGGGGAAGTGTTTGTGCACCTGAGTCTAAACGATCTGGAAGTGTATCTCCTTTTTAATATAGAGCTCCAGTGTTTACTCACATTCATCATAATAATATGCCATGCCGACAGGCGTGGGCGGTCATGGTTCGCCATCTCAAGCGGTCACCAGAGTCGGGGACCAGGCCTGTGTTCTTGTCCCGGTTGAGCCTTGTAGCCAAGCAATGTAACTATATGTCTCTGTGTCTTCCCCTTGCTCTTTTGTCATGAGTTTGCCAGTTGTCGCTAATGTCGGGGGGGGGGGGGGGGGTTATGTTTTCTCATAACGTGCCAAGAATATCATGACTGTCTATGTCTGACGTCTCCAACCAATTTGTGGTTTGTTTTTTTTTCTAAATGATTTATCTTGTTTTCCTTTTCTGTTCGTCCATTTTACTCTCATCATCTCTCATCATGTTCCTCTTGTACCTTGCGGTGTCGAGGTGAAGTATAAACTTCGTGAGAGTGCCCGGTTATGGGCTTCGTATATCGACATTCCCATGGATTCTGTTATTCCCTCCGTCCAACGTTTACGTGGTCGGCCTCTTCCTCTGTTTCCATCTGGTCTGTACATCATTGCTTGTTGTGGCATGCTGTTGACTGGTAGCCTACTTGCATGGCCAAACCATTTGACTTGCTGCTTTCTAATAAAATCTAGAGCAGCTTTAACCCCTACTTTAGTCCTGATTTCTTCATTTCTGATCTTATCTCTTCTTGGTACGTTGAGTATTCTTCTCAGAAACCTCATTTCTGTTGTTGTGATTTTTCTTTTCTCTTTTTCTGTCATTGTCCAGGTTTGGCATTGGTAGCACAGAGTTGGTAGGAAGATTGTGTTGTAAAGTGCTTTCTTAGTAGTTATTGATACATGTTTGTTCTTTAGTATTGGTGCCATTTGTCCAATGAGTTGATTTGCCTTATTGCACCTATTTTCGATCTCGTCTTCTGATCTGCCATTTGATGATATTATACTTCCTAGGTACTTGAAGCTCTTTACTTGTTTCAAGGGATGTTCGTTTAGGTGAATTGTTGCTGTTTGTTCTTCTTTAGTTATAGTCATTACCTCTGTTTTGCTTGTGCTAATTTTCATGTTATGTTCCCTACACATTTCGTTTAGACTATTCATGTGGTCTTGTAATTCATCTTCTGATTTTGCTATTAGTGCTTGGTCGTCCGCAAACAGAAGTTCTCTAATGGTTAGATTTGCAGATGGTTCTTCTTCTGTGTTCTCGTCATGCGGTATTCTTGCTGTCTCTGCTTGGCTGGTTTCTTTACATATGTTGTCTATATATGTTATGAACAAGAGAGGGGACAGGACACAACCTTGTCGTACTCCAGATCTTATGGTGAAGGGTTCTGAGTGTTCTCCAGTTGCTCTCACTATGCATTCACTGTTGTTGTATAAACTTCTGCATAGGTTTGTTAGATGTGTACTTCTTAGTTTTTCTACGAGCAGTATTTTAGTCCATTTTACATTTCCATCAAAAACCACATTTTTGCTGCCAATAGATGTTTCTCTGCCTGCTTTCTTAGTGTCCACATTTCACTTGCATTCTTCTTCTTCCCTCCACGTTCAACGGGAGCGGTTCATACCCAGCTAAGCACCTCAAATGTCAGTGTGTCAAGCACACAAAACTGTAGGTGTTTATATAGCACTTCAACGGTGTTTTTCTCACTACAATTGATTCATTCACATACACAAGGTAATAACATCGTCAAACCAGCACCACAACAAGCTGTGGGAGACTACGACAGAACAACACACACAGCACCAATAACGTTTGCCGAGATCGTCTAGTAGAAAACATCTATTTCACATATCTCGGACAATCTCGCACATTCCGTGGTAATGAGAACAATCTGTTACATAAGCGGTTTTCTCAGAGTCCTTGACATCTTCTTCTGGCACAAGTACGGCTAGTGGTTTTACAGTGTTCTGTCACACCGCGTTTTGTTTATACTCAACACATTTTCTGTGAGATCATGTTTGTTTTCCTTCTCTCTCTCTCTCTCTCTCTCTCTCTCTCTCTCTCTCTCTCTCTCTCTCTCTCTCTCTCTCTCTCTCTCTTCAGTGACCTTTCGACACATGAGAGCATCATTTCTCCGGTAGCACACAGGGCTATAATGGTTTCCCGCCACCGATTTGTGTTCATCTGCTGTCTTTAGACTGTACTACATTCATGTAGCACCCTATTGGTTCCGCATCTTCAAGATGCCAGTTCCGCAGTGAAGGTGGGCTACACATTGTCTCCAACACCCTCTGTTCTGGGAAGCGTGGTAGGGCAGTGGATAGCACGTCTGCCAGGCGACCCAATAGTCGTATTTTCAAATCCAATAACCCGGGAAGGTTAATCCGGTCAACAAATGCCCGCAGAAGCCGGATGTTGTCAGTCGAAAAGGTGCAAGTACGCAGTCTGCTGTAAACAGGCACAACGCAATCACGTCCGAAAACACTCTCCGGGTGAACGCAGAAGAAGAAGAAGAATTCAAATAGATACGGATATATATATAAACTGACCTCGTCGAGCCAGCCTAAAGTGGCTACCAGGAAATGTGGGAAACCACGGCGGCACACATCATTCTGACCACAACAGCCATCGAGAGACGATTGGTCTGTAGAGATATGGTTCCAGCATCATATCTCCATTACACCTCATCGTGTGTAAAATTATATTGTTTCTAACCCTCTGCCCCTCCTCTCTGAGAGTCTTGGATGCATAATGTGGCAGTTTCCCCTTATTTTCCACATCCATACGACTGGGAACTAAGTCACATCCCGTAGGAACCTACTGTATGGCTCTTCAATGATCACGCGAATGGCACAATTAGTAGCTATGGTCTGGGAAGGGGGGGGGGGTGGTTACTATGGCGGAGATCGGAGAAACAATGGAAGTGTCCATAGCGTTATGATAATTTGAACTGAAGGTTAAAGGTCAAAAGGTCCACAACGCAGTCATATGATGACGACAATATCCCACATATCGAGGAAGGTTTGAATCCTAGACCACCAGTTCATCGGGCGAATGAACAAGTCACTATAATATCGCGACTCCATCATTCCCTGAAAGGCAAACACTGGTAATTTTAGCTGCAGCTGAAATTCGGACAAAATATTTTCCTGTCTGGTTTTGTCCTGGCGTGGCTCGGTGCTGTCAAATAGAAACATTATGATTTTCTCAATGATAGAAAAGGTCACAATTCTTTGTCACCGGATGCTGACAATGAAAGAGGAAACGGTCTGGGTGCTAGGGCTTTACATACACGCTATTTGAGATATTAAATGCACTTTCTTTCAGAAGACCTTTCATTCTGCTATAGTATAGGCTCCCTAGATGTTGCCCGCCAATTTCGACTGATTAATATTTGCTCGCGTTTCATAGAATGTATTTTATTGTCAATCAAACAGTACATTAACTCTTAATTTAGGCGTAGGTCGTAGGGGAAGACGGGTGAAAGCATCAATTCTGAGTGTAAGCTAACTACAGTAGCATTTCTCGTAAAGTTTCTAGGAGGACAGAATTAACACCGAGTGTAAGCTAACTATAGTAGCATTTCTCGTAAAGATTTCTAGGAGGACAGAATTAACACCGAGTGTAAGCTAACTATTGTAGCATTTCTCGTAAAGTTTCTAGGAGGACAGAATTAACACCGAGTGTAAGCTAACTACAGTAGCATTTCTCGTAAAGTTTCTAGGAGGACAGAATTAACACCGAGTGTAAGCTAACTACAGTAGCATTTCTCGTAAAGTTTCTAGGAGGACAGAATTAACACCGAGTGTAAGCTAACTACATGTAGCATTTCTCGTAAAGTTTCTAGGAGGACAGAATTAACACCGAGTGTAAGCTAACTACAGTAGCATTTCTCGTAAAGTTTCTTGGAGGACAGAATTAACACCGAGTGTAAGCTAACTATTGTAGCATTTCTCGTAAAAGTTCTAGGAGGACAGAATTAACACCGAGTGTAAGCTAACTACAGTAGCATTTCTCGTAAAGTTTCTAGGAGGACAGAATTAACACCGAGTGTAAGCTAACTATTGTAGCATTTCTCGTAAAAGTTCTAGGAGGACAGAATTAACACCGAGTGTAAGCTAACTATTGTAGCATTTCTCGTAAAAGTTCTAGGAGGACAGCATTAACACCGAGTGTGAGCTAACCATCGTAGTATTTCTCGTAGGAGTTCTAGGACAGAATTAACACTGAGTGTAAGCTAACTATCATAGCATTTCTCGTTGGCGTTCTAGGAGGACATAATACCGAGTGTAAGCTAACTATGGTAGCATTTCTCGCAGGGGTTCTAGGAGGGCATAATTAATAACGCGTATAAATCAACTATCGTAGCATTTCTACCGGGAGTGAGACATTAACAATGGACGTTAGCAAATCATCATTGCTTTTCATGTAGGGTTGCCAGGATGAAAGTATTACCACTGAGTCTAAGTTTTTTTGTTTGTTTAAATCACGCCGAGTTTAAGCTAACCATCATAGCATTCAATGTATGGATACCAGATGACAGATTTCACACCGAGAGTAAGTCGAATATCACATAATTTCAGTAGAGGTGTCAGGGTGAAGGCATTCACATTGAGTGTAAGCTAACTATTATAGCATTTGAAGGACGTATTCATAGATAGGTTGTTTTTTTTTTTTTTAATGTCGTGTACAGGTGTTCATTGTGAGATTTATCCAGTTGTGTACAGTTTTTCATAGTGAGGTTTCTCCAGTTCTGAACAGTTGTTCATAGCTGATTCCTGAGAAGAATACTCAATGTATCAAGAAGAGATAAGATCAAAAATTAAGAAATCAGGACTAAAGTGGGGGTTTTAGCAGCGCTAGATTTTATTAGAAGGCGGCAAGTAAAATGGTTGGCCATGCAGGTAGATTACCAGCTAAAAGTAAACCACAATAAGCAATGATGTACAGACCAGATGGAAGCAGGGGAAGGAGCTGACCACGTAAACGATGGACAGAGAGAATAGCAGAGCCCATGGGAATATCGATACACGAAGCCCATAAGCGGACACTTTCCTGCTGTTTATACTTCACCTCGACACCGTAAGGTACAAGAGGAACCTGATGAGACGATGAGATGAGTTCATAGTGAGGTTTCTCCAATATGTACGCTTGTTCATCCTGTACGGTATACAAACTATAGTAGTGAATGTGTATGTTGTCTGGTGTGTCTAATCTCTACTTATTTATTCTACTTCTATCAGCGCTAATCAATACATGATCAGTTATTTATGAGTTTGAAAAAAAAAAAAAATTGGCCTCTGCTGGGACAGCAATGAAAACTCATATTAAAGAATTGTGTTCAAATTAGTGGTCACATTAGACAACAACAAAAAACACACAACAACAAAAATCCTCATTACGACCTACACAATAACGTCATACTTGGATTCGTGTTTGAGTATTCTAATTACAGCATCCAAACCTTTTCTGGTGTGTGTCGAGAGCATTTTTTTTAACTCTCAGGGCTGATTATCAAGGCCGCTTGCCACAACAGTTTCCATGTAGTGTATATGTTACGGTTTTGCTTCTTTAACCCTGAGCCTTACCGAGAATTGAACAAGCATCCCGGGAATGTGAGGCAAACTTTACCATTCTTCGACCATCCGATAATTTCATATCTTCTTCTTTTCGTTCATCCGGAGTGTTTTTTCAGATGTGATTGCGATGTGTCTGTTATGCGCCCTTGGGCCGAAGCCCGTAGGCCAACACATCCGGCTACAGCGTGCTTTTTTTGACCAGGTAGCATTCCTGGGAGACTCTCACTTTTGTGGTGCCATCTACAACTCAGCTGGCCAAGGTTGAACGGTCGAAGACAACAGTCATCCCTCAAAGCAAGGCAGGGACCGTCCATAGCATTTTCCGCCATCCAAGGTTGCTTCCATAGTTGCAGGGCCGACACATAGCGCCCTGTTTCTGGGCTCACCGAGGGAATCGTCAGTCCTGCTCATGGCTGCTTTAAATCCTCACTTCAATATATTGGTCATTTCGTTTGCCCCGGGCCATTCCCGCACAAACCAGACAAGTTTCGCAGACGGTATCCACTCAGCGAGTTTTCGGACATGTGCTTGTCGTTGCGCCCGTCAGAGCTGTTCCAGGCACGACAGACATTCGGAAAACTACCTAGTCAGAGCTGTTCCGAACAAGAGCGGCATTCGGAAACTAGGTAGTCAGAGCTGTTCCTAGCACGAGAGACATTCGGACGAGACATTTCACTCGGACGGAATTGCGTAGTGTCAATTTTTAGTTTGCCACCCGTAGGACGACACTTCCGAATTCCGGCGGGCATTTTTTAATGAGGTTAGCCTTCCTCTGGTTTCGAGGCACATTAGACTGTTGTGATGTCGCCAACATCTCAGCTGGTCAAGATAGAGCGATCAACGACATCGTGGTCGGCCCTCAAGGGAAGGCAGGGGCAGACCATGGGCATTCCCTTGCCATCCAAGGAGGCTTCCATAATTGCAGAGCCGGTACATATTGCTCTGAGACTGGGCTCACCCAAGGAGTTGCCACGTCCTGCTCATGGCTGCTTTAGTTCCTCACTTCCGTGTGTTGGGCATCTCGCTTGCCACTAGTCGCTCAAGCGCACACCAAGAACGGTCAGACTGCGGGCGACATCCACTCGGTTTGCTGTTGCTTCGGACCACGCAATGGATTCGCTAGCCGTGCGTTCCATTTCGTGTTATTGAGACGTTTTTCCACTTTTGTCTACACTCTCTATGAGTTAGATACAGACAGTTTTCGTAACCATTTCATTCGACTGGGGCACTTTTCTTACTTTGTACTCGCTCACGAGGTAGGGCTACATGTGCTGCCGGCTCAGCACCTTACCTCCGTGCAGCAGTGAACGAGAAACGGCCAGGCTCTCATCCGGGAATCCCTCATATCCCCCTAGCTGAGAGCCTTCGAACAGGTATCAGACCTGGGCTTGTTGCTTGCTCAGTATCTCACTTCTATTTTCGGAGGGTGGTTATCGGCCCGGCTCTCAGATCCGAGGGTTTGTGGCTTAGAGCGTTCAGCCTCAACCCTCGACAGAGAGCCTTAGAATATTGTCCGGACCAAATCTTTTGCCTTCGTGCGCCTGATTTAAACTTATGACTGTTATCCTCACCTCAGTCTAACCCGCAGGGCAGCAGGTTGTGTCTCTCTTAGTCTGGCCCCTATCCCATAAGCTGTCCGATATGTAGTTTTCATCCATCGGCAAGCACATGGGGTCAGAGGGAGACAAGCATATGACTACTGGCAGGATCAACCAGATATCTATCGGACAGACGGACTATTCACGCACACGCAAGCCAAGAGTAGCATCGCTAAAGCGCGCCCTCCCGGTACAAAGGTGATACGTGCAAACCACTGGACGCCCTACCGACGAGCTTTCAAGCTACGCCGCAGGACTGACCGAAAAAAAAAGCTATACCAGCTTACTGACTGCAGGCCCACTACTCATCGAGAGAGAGAGAGTGGGCGCTTATCGAGACTTTGTCGAATGGTCGTACAAATTTTGCTCTTTTGCCCGCTCAAACCACGACCCTGGCTGCACGATGCGGTTACATTCTTGAAACGCCTGCCTCGCTAACTTACGTTGGGCTGGGAAGATCCCATTTTGGTGCACCTCACACAGCCATCCGAGACAACGAACGCTAGACGCGGAACTGATCTAGCGAACCAGACCAGCCCCACCGATAATTTCATATTATTTATTGAGACTATGTCACATGTCTTTGGCAGCTATGTCACGTGTCTTTGGCAGCTATGTCACGTGTCTTTGGCAGCTGCCGGTCAGGTGGTTATGGGCTTGGATTCCCATCGGGGCGGAATTTGAAACTGACCTGGGCTCCCATGTCCACCCTCCCTAAAATGGAACTAGGCAATGTCTTGGGAAATAAAGGTCATTGATACTGACCACATCACCCATGGAGCCCCTCAAAGGTCTATAAATACATGAGTCGAGCACCATACATTAAATAAGCTTTAAGGAATCTGAGAGGGTCTTTTATTTTACTGTCTTATATTTAGCGTCTGATTCAGATGCGGCTGTTGTACACAGTGAGCAACTGGGGTTAGAATTAAATTATAAAAAAGACACAGGTTATGGTAGTCACTAGGAAGAACGAAATACCACAATGTAATATACAAGTAAATGGGACTATTCTTCAACAAGTGAATCGGTACAATTATTTTGGAACAGTCATAACATATGATGGGAGATGCCTTGAAGAGATTAGAACAAGAATCGCCATGGTGAAAGTAGCCTTTAGCACGATGAAAACACATTCTGACCAATAAAAAGATGTCAATTGAAACGTGAAAAAGAGTGTTGAGGGGATGCATAGAGTCTGTTCGTTTGTATGGATGTGAAACTTGGACAATGACCAGTCAAGCTGAAAAACCAACTGAAAAAAAAACTGGTGTTGATGGCTGCAGAAATGTGGTTTCTGAGGAGAATGCAAAGAATACCATGGACAGACAGAAAAACCAATGACCAAATACTACAGGAGACAAATGAAAATCGTAACTTGATTAGAGAAATTAGACATAGACAGTCAAAATTGTTTGAATATGTTATGAGAAGAAATAGATTGGAGAACTTGGTGACAACTGGCAAGATCGAAGGGAACAGACCAAATGGAAGACCGAGAGGAAAATACCTGGATGGCTTGCCCACATGGCATGGACGAGAGAAGAACACTGAGCTGATCCATGACGCTGGTGATCGAGTGAAATGGCGAGTCATGACCGCCCAGGCTTTCCGGCATGGCACATGATTGATTGATTGTGTATATTCAGGGTCTCTTCATATCGCATCTTATCTGGTCATGGATGAAGCATGCGAATGAGTCACAGGTAATTATTTTAATCATTATTCCACCTGCATGCAGTCGGTTGATGGCAGTGTCTTATCTTA
>JACEFZ010022803.1:0-55000 GCA_014155875.1 Cepaea nemoralis
AAAGGATATGAAATTAATTTTAAACTTCAGTTAGTAAAGCTTGTCCCGAAATCTCTTTGCATCGTTGTGTGAGGCAGTGTTTGCTGGAATGTCTTCTTTTCTCTCTAACCCATGATCTTGACCTCCAGCGTCTTCAGAAGCAGAACCACATGTCCCATATTAGGCCCCAGCCAAGATAACCTGTTTATGATGGTGATCTTCTTCTCTTCTTCTGCCCTTTAATCTCCATTATTGCATTGGTCCTCAATCAAACCACGCCAAGCTGTTCTATCTGTAGCTATATCCTGCTGCTCCGTCCATGCCCTCCTATATTATTCATCTCTGTCTGTAATTCTCTTCCAAGTGTCAGATGTTGAATATACATATGTTTGTTTTAATGTGTCTTGGAAGAGGAGTCCATTCTATATCCAGATTTTATGTCCTATTTAACCATTACATCTTGTCTCAACACGACTTTGTAAAACCTTCGAAGTTATTTGAATCTCGTTTTCTTACAGTTCAAATTTCATAGCCGCATAGTGCTAAATGCCAGGTAAGGTTTATCGATTATTCTTTTCTCCAGGTAAAGTGTTGATGCTATGTGATATAAGGAATGTTTATTCCTCTCAAATTCCCTGTTTAGCTACTGCAATCCTTGTTATTATTTCTTCTTTACATCGATCATCTTCTGAGATTTCATCTTTGTCTTACGATCAGTGTATCTTAATGTTAATAACATTGTCTGCGCCATTGCTTTTAACGACCAGTTGTTTACATGTGTGTTTTTTTTTCCATTCTATTAATTCTTGTTAGTACTGCAAACTTAATGGCACATTCAGTATTTATTCACTAACTATTTATTTTCATCCCCTTGTGACGCTTTCTAGTCTCTTCATCCATTATCGCCTCCAATATAGCACTGAATATTTCTGGTGATAATAGTGCCCATCCATCATGTGCCATGCCAATAAGCGTGGGTAGTCATGTTATGCCATCTCAATCGATCACCAGAGTCGTGGATCAGCTCCGAGTTCCTGTCCTGACGATGCCACTTGGCCATGTCATCCAGGTATTTACTTCCCGTTCTTCCCCTTGGTCTCTTCCCTTCGATCGTGCCAGTTGTCACCAAGTTCTCCAAGTCATTTCTTCTCATAACATGCCCAAAAATTTTGACTGTCTACGACTAATGAATCTAATCAGTTTACGATATTCATTTGTTTCTTGAAGGACTTATTCATTGATTTTTCTGTCTGTCCATGGTATTCTTTGCATCTTCCTCAGAAACCACATTTCCACAGCCATAAGCTTTTTTCCCCCCAGCTTGTCTGCTACATTGTCCACTCTTGACATCCATACAAAAGTACAGGTTTTATGTAGCACTTCAACACACGTTTTCTCGTTTCAATTGACATCTTGATAATAGTTACTCTTCCTCTATTCTATTTTCTCTATGGGACTAAACTTTTTATACCTTCTTTGAAAACTATCGTCAATATGGCAGTTAGGCGTTGAAACCGTTTAGGCCTGTGGCGTGTTTATGCTTGCAGCTACGGTTTGCAATCGCATTTTCCTCATGTTGGACTGGATAGTACATGGTTCCGTCGCCCTGCTACTGAGTGAGTGCGTGGGCGACACTGTGAGCTGTGAAATTCGCGGGGAATGCTTTTACATCTGTCCTGTACAGTGACCTGCATGTTCGGAACAATGGCTACCGGCTGTTGCTGAATAGACTAATTTGCCTTTTCGGTTCACGAGTGCATTTTTCAGGAGACTCCCGGGAGTCGACGCTGAAAATGCTGAGTTCGTGCTTTATGCGACACTTTCGGCGGGTCGCCCTGCGGTAAAAGACCGTGCCATGTGAGAAAACCCGGGTTAATGAGGACTTTCTGGTGACTGCCGAGTCCATCGACGATGAACTGTGGTCTTTCGTGGATGAATTTCGTGTTGGCATTCTGGCGGCGGCATTATGCACAGTGTACCTGTGCGGGCTGTTGGATTACCGAGACTCCTGCATATTCCACTTATCACATTGGACAGTGGGGTGCATTTTGTGTGATATGCACTGGCACAGGAACGGAGCATAATGAGGACGTGAAGTTGGAACCTCGACTAACTAACTAACTATATTCGCCATATGGTTGTTTTGCATAAGTTACTGGCATAGTTGCCAGCTCCGTGGTGAAGTAGTTACGGATGCAATTAGTAATCCCGCATACCCGTGTTCAAAACACAGCTGTGGGCGATTTGGCTGCACACCGTCTTACGTTTTTATGAAATAGTATGGGTGCCGGTCATTCAGAAAGCAATCGAAAACTACTGAACGTAAACTTATCAACAGATCACAAAAGCGAAAAAAAATGCTGGTCTTGACTGCGACGTCCTGAAAAGGATATGCAACTAACTTTTTTTAGTCATAATTACCTCTAAAGTACTTTATACTTGGCTTTTCTATTTCAGATTGTTTCAAAATTGAGGACTAATTTGTTCCATGGTACTTTTAGTAACCCACGAAGCAAATAAACTGAGTTATATGAAAAAGTTATATGAGTTAAGTTATAACTCAAAATATGAGTTATATTTTGCTAATTCCTTTTCTCTTCCGGCTCTGTGACGAAGGGGTTGCGAATGTAATTCGTAATTCCGCATACCGCGTTCGAAACACAGTTGAGGGTGATTTGGAAGCACTCCGCCTTACGTTGGTTTCTATACAAAGGTATTAGTGCCAGCCGTTCATAAAGTAATGGCAAACTACTGAACGTAAACTGCCAAGAAATCACAAACATCCAAATAATGATGGGATTGACTGCGACGCTGTAAAGGATATCCAACTAACTTTTTCTCTGCAAGAAACCTTAGTTCTCCAATGTCAACTCTGGTTTCCATGTATTCAAAGGTTCCTAGCTGATTGCCATTCAACTCTGAATCTATCATATTCCCTCTTGATCCTCTGTCATATCCTCTCTTGTTGATTATGTTCAGTATTATTCTTGAGACACTGACTATCAAATTTATTATGCAATGTAGACTGCAGTCCACTGGTTTCAACTTTTATCAGATAAGTATAATTGCATGTGCTGTTTTTTTTTTTTTTTAAATTCGCATATCCTTTTTTTTTACTAGGACATCGCTGTCAACAGCAGCATCTTTCAGCTGTCTGTTGATTTCTTGGCAAGATTACGCTCAGTAGTTTGCCATTGCTTTCTGAGCGGCCGGCTCAGTTATCCAGCAAGTCACCAGCGGGGGACGAACCGCTCCCAGTTCTCACCCACTACGAGACTCTGCGTAATAAACGGGATTACGGAGAAAGTAGTGTAACCCCTCGGCCAGAGAGACCGGCCAGATGTGCTGTATGATCTGCTAATTATTAATTGCCTCTAAGGACATCCATAGTAGATTAGAGTAGTCCTATTCTTTGCTTCGTGTATGTGTCTCGGGAACTATTCATGCTCACATAAAGACGCACATACTCACACACACACACAAACATAAACATGCGACCACGTTCTCAAACACACTCATAAACAAAAACACTTTCACACTCGCACACATAACACTTTACCATATAGCCAGATACACAAGAACACATAGACACACATGCCTAAGTTGACACACACACACACACACATACACACACATACGTACACACTAAATAATAATACTTTGTTCGCGGGTCCGAATGACCGAATGGATAAGAACACGTGTTCTTAAACATCCGGAGCGCTGATTCCGAGGTAAGCGCTTCAACCCCTACACCGGACAGCTGGACTTAAATGATGATATGTCGTCCTTGACTTGGGGACGTAAATTACAAGTACCTCTGAAGCCGGAGTGGGTTCGCCTGATGGCGAGGGACACTATTAATAGGGAAAGCTAACCCACATGCAAAATTAATTCCATCACTACTATAAATAGTGTGCTTGGACTACGCTTGAGTTCAAAGCGAGCGAGCGAAAAAAAATATGTTTTCCTGAGCAGTTTCCTGTTACGGGTCTGTGATGTGACAGCGCCATTGTGAAGGCCCCATTGACTGGCTAATTGTTCTCTCACTTTCGCATGCGACGAGTCCAGACTTCGAACCCGCATGCTCATGACAATATCAGCGCAGTTGGCTGTCAGCCTCGCTAAAGCGATCGCTACCTATTTACTGTCAACACACACACACACACACACACACACACACACAAACACACACACTCTCACACACACGCACATACACTGTCATCTACTGCCTTTAGTACCTTGTAGTTTTGGACAGAAAGGGGGGGGGGGGGGGAAGGGGGTGTCTTTAGACTGAGGAATATACGTCGCCTGGCTTGTGCAGTCGATGCGATCTGTGCAGGTTAGAGATTTCTTTTTGCCCCCGACAGAAAAATAAAATCCACACCTTACCGAGGATTTGAACCCGGGTCTCCACACATAAACAGTGGCATGTATAATATGTTATATCAATGATACAGACTAAAGAGAAAGCCCGCATCTATTATGAACGATTAAGTTGTTTCAGACCGCAAGTCAGAAAGGAGGCGTTACTGCCAACTCTAAACGAAATGTCTTCCATCTGCTACACGTCTGTATGACGTATTCTAGACAAGTGCCATTACATTTAATCTTTCGTTCGTCCGACAACCATTGTTTTCTCCAAAGAAATGCCAGTACATCCCAACTTCGTTTGTCTAACGTATTTTAATAGTGCGTCTGGGTCTCTTTAATTTCTAGAACATTATACTCGTATCGCCCAATTACCCAAAACAAAAAGAGACATTTGTGTATAATTTGACGCGACTGCTCCAGATATTGTATTATAATTATCTGTTGTTTTAGCAGAGATGTATTACGTGGTTATTTTATCATCATAATCACAATGTGGCGCGTCAGTATGTGTGGGCGATGATGGGTTACCAGGCTTGTCCATGGGACACATTTTTCAGTCCCATTCCCATCCCATCCCACGGTCATTTTGACTGTCCCATCCCATGGGATTCCCATGGGATTCCCATGATAATACTAATAGTCAGATATGACTGAACTACCGTATGACAGTAGACGGTACTATCTGCTTTCTGTCAGCGCCGAATGTTAGGCGGCGCTTACCAAACCCGACACCCCACATTGTGCCAACGGCTTCGGGCGGAAGAGCGCAATTGGGAGGGTACAAGTCTTATCCTGGTGCGAGGAAATGCAACCCAAAGACAAAATAAGTCATGGAATGGCAGACCAGGCCCTAAGCTTTGGTTGTCAGCTGGTCTAGGATCGAAGCTCCGAAAGGCGGACAGTTAGAGCATTGCTTTGCTGATCTGGCAGCTTCTACAGCTTGTCTTGTTCCAGATGTATAGGTGTCAACTTTCCTCTGGAGTGAACTAGGTAGGCCGAGAGAGGGATCATGCTGTATGGGCAACACATGGTTTCTTTATTTTAGCCCAGGCTTTGTGCTATGGAGAGGCAATAACTCTATCCCTGGTCTTAACCGGTCTCGGAATCAAAGCGAGAGGCAACTGTTTAAATGAGCTTGCATCTGGCAAAGCTCCAGGTAAGGATGGGATTCCAATAGAGGTAATCAGGAGTGGGCAAGACACACTCGCTCTACAGATCCACCAGCTAATAGAGAAGGACAAGTCCCACATGATTTCAAAGATTCAAACATCATAACGCTGTACAAGAACAAGGGCGATCGGAGCGACTGTAACAACTATAGGGGTATCTCACTTCTGTGTATTGTTGGGAAAGTATTTGCCAGAATTGTCCTGCGCAGACTTCAAGTCGTGGGAGATCAAGTCTACCCCGAATCACAGTGCGGCTTCCGTCAGAACCGATCTACCATTGATATGATATTCTCATTGCGACAGATGCAAGAAAAATGCCGGGAACAAAATCAGCCACTGTTTATTGCCTTCATCGACCTCACAAAGGCATTCGATTGGGTCAGTCGTGAGGGTCTGTTCAAAGCACTAAAGAAGATTGGCTGTCCACCAACTCTTCTGTCCATTGTGGAATCGTTCCACACAGGCATGAAGGGTAAAATCAAGTTTGATGGCTCAACTTCAGAAGAGTTTGAAAACAAGAGTGGAGTTAAGCAAGGTTGTGTACTATCCCCCACCCTCTTTGGGATATACTTTTCTCTTCTACTGAAATATGCCTTTCGTGATCAGGATGACGGTATATACATTCACTCACGCTCAGATGGTGGCCTCTTGATTGAAGGCCAAGACCAAAATTAGGAGGGTACTAATCAGAGAGTTGCTTTTTGCGGATGACGCTGCGATTACGACCCACTCTGAGGAAGAATTACATCTACTATCTGCATTCTCCAATGCTTGTTCTGAATTTGGTTTAACAACTAACAAAAAGAAGACACAGATTATGTCACAAGGTGCACATGGTGTACCAGCAATCTTTATTGACGACGCCGAACTAGAGATAGTAGACCATTTTACATATCTAGGATCAGAGGTAAATAGCAAATTATCCCTCGATCAGGAAATCAACATCAGGATTGGCAAGGCAGCAACAACAATGAACATGTTAGAAAAATAGGAAGCTTACTGCCAAAACAAAAGTCCTCGTCTACCAAGCCTGTGTCCTTAGTACTCTTCTTTATGGCAGTGAAACCTGGACAACTTACTCACGCCAAGAGAAACGTTTAAACAGCTTTCATATGCTGTGTCTGCGAAGAATACTTGATATTAAGTGGCAAGGCAAAATCACAAATACTGAAGTATTGGAAAGATCAGGTTGTGTGACGGTGTACTCCATGCTCAGTCTTCGTAGACTTAGATGGATAGGACATGTTAGGAGGATGGATGATGGTAGAATACAAAAGGACATCTTTTTTGGTGAATTACAGACGGGTAGGAGATCTCAGGGTCGGCCTCTACTACGATACAAAGATGTGTGTAAGCGGGACATGATTGATACAGCATAGATAATGCACATTGGGAGCAAGTCGCCGCTGAATGTGTTGCATGGAGGGCAAACATCAGAAATGGAATAAAGACAAAAGACATGCATCTACTGTGGGCAAACATTTGCAGCAAGAATTGGCCTTACCAGCCACACTCGCCACCACCATAGGTCGTAGTTATTAAGCCTTTTTGAAGCACAATGTACCAAACTATCGTCTGTCAAAACGGAAAGGTGCCAATGAACTAATATGGAATACAGTTCAAATAAAATTATGAAATTAATGAAAGTTTAGGGTTAGTGTCTGCTAAATAGGACTATATGTACAATGAGACATGTAAAACAACAGAATTTGTTAATTTTAATATTCAAGCGTATTTTGTTAAAACAAAGTTTAATCTAAATATGACAATTCAGTGTCATTCTGACACTCTCATTCTGTTTCTGAGTCACTCTGCTCATTCAGCACATTATCAATTTCCTGCTGATCGACTGTTTCTAATAATGCAGTTAATCCAGGTAATCCCAGAACTATTTCCACAATTTTAATCTTACACGCAAATCTGATTTACACAGAGCTTATATCGAGAGCTGGTAACATTAGTTTTCGTAACTTGCTCAACAACAATCCAACTGCACTAAATAAGCGCTCTACTGCAGCTGAGGACACTGGTATGGCCAAGACAATTTTCGCACTTGCTGCTAGCAGTGGAAACCTATGTACATTTTCCCAATAATTTAATGGTTGTTGAAACATGCCTGGGTTCACTAACATTAATGGGATTGACCTTGGTAGCAATGCGACAACATAAACAAGCCACGGGGTTAAAGGGCATTCCCCAGAAAGGGCAAATAAGAAGATAGACGGAAGTAAAAGGGGGCTGGGTGGTAGTCCTCGGAGAGGGCTGCAAAGAAGGGTTAAAAGATAGTGTAAAAACATTGAGGGGGGCAGTTGAGTGTTGGGAACCGACAGTAGAGGTCGGCGGTCCGGGAAATTGAAGGATAGCGGAGTTAAGGAGAGAACTCCAAGCTGTGTTTAGTTCAGTGATGGACAGTTGAGTTTTGGGACCGGACAGTGAGGTCGGCGGTCTGGGAAAATGGAATAGTGACGGAGTTAGGTAGAGAACTTCGCACTGTATATTTTCAAAGATAGTTAGTTGAAGTTTAGACCCAGAGTGGGTTGGATCTAGTGAGTTCTGACCAAGAGAGTGGCTGATTAACTGTTGTGATGGATTAGATTAAAAAGACCTCGAGATGCAGTGATATTTGAGTTTTCGGTTGTGATGAAGAGATATTCTGGAATGACTATAACTGGATATATATGTTTGCTTGTGTCCGTGTTTATTCACAATTAAAAGGATATTATGTGCGCAAACTTACTCTTGTTCACTGACTGGTGGATGTGTGCTGCAGTGGTGACTTGTGGTGTGAAACAGGTGGCAAGCTCAGCTTCCACTCTGCAGTGGCATAGTAGAAGCATTAGAATTTATACACCGACCAATCTCATTCTGGTGCAAAAGAAGTTGTGTCAGAGAGATTTTATGGGGACTCGTCGCTGGAAGTCCGAGACGACAGCACAATAAAACAATTGCACTAACATCTCAGTGGTATTTGAAAGAGAAGAGTAACTGGGAGCACGTTAGTTTACAGTCAACCTTGGTACAGTTACACGTTTTGTGCGGGCTACGTCCGGTCAAGATTTTTTTTTTTTTTTGCATATCCTTTACAGGACATCGCTGTCAACATCAGCATCTTTCAGCTGTATGTTGATTTCTTGGCAAAATTACGCTCAGTAGTTTGCCATTGCTTTCTGAGCGGCCGGCTCATTTATCCCGCAAGTCACCAGCGGGGGTCGAACCGCTCCCAGCTCTCGCCCTGCTACGAGACTCTGCGTGATAAACGGGATTACGGAGAAAGTGTTGTAACCCTTCAGCCAGAGAGACCGGCTCCGGTCAAGATACCCATTGTAATATGGATAAATTAATGGGGACTCTTAATGTGGGCTTGTCGCTTAGAGAGGATAATCAGAGACATTAGTCGGGTGCACAATCACAACTAGAATTGTGTCACGACGAACCATCAACATATCCAGTACACGGACAGTTTCAATAGTATCTGGAAGAATATTCGTCAACAAATCAAAAGCTAGGAGACAGTTTAAGAGTGGGTCAGCACAGGTAAACTTTACCGCTCTCAGGAGGCAACGATAAAGACAGGAATGGAAAACCAAAGATAGCGGACAGTTCACGAGGGGCCACCACAGGTAAAAATAACAATGCAGAATCGAAGAGGGAGAGTGGACGGTGACGGGTTGTCCACAAATCCCAGACAGTGAGTATTTTTTAGGGAGTCCTGTGCGCGTTGAAGACAGTTGTACGGCGTTTTCAGAGTTCTAGAGTTCGGCGCAGGTAAACAGACGGGTGGAGCGCCATCGGTCAAATATTGGTGAAATATTTCATGAAAAAGTCCACCAAGGAGGGGTGAAAGACGGGGGCAGGATAGGTGTATTTGTGTGTAGAGAAAAGTTTCCACAGTCGATGGAAAAAAAGTGGAGCATTGCTTCAGTTCACAGACAGAGTCAGTGCGTGTTGTTTTTATAAATAGAAACTAAGGTGGCATTGCGAGGTCAAGGCCGTGTACGAGGGAAACTTACTGAAAAAATTTTCCACTCAGAGATCTTGATAAACAAGATGTTTTGCACTGAAACCGGGATTTATTTTCGTTGTTAATGTCTTTGTGTTCTTGTCATAATCGTTTCACCGGGAAACAGCCCACAACAGACAATCAGGTGCCGTCACCGCAAGATTGGTCGTATTCCTCTACCAAAAAAGGACTTGCTAAATGCATGTAAAGCGCTGGTCATTAGTTGCCAAGTTTTAACTTTCGGCGGGCGTGAATCTGTGCCATCACTTCAAAGTGCCAGCTCCGCAGGGAGGGTTACAAAAACGATACGGACTGTGTAGAGAAAGGTGTTTGGACAATTACCATCATCTTCAACTATTACGACAGACGGGTCTCGTTATCACCACGTCAGGGAAAAAGTAACAACGCATCAAAACAATAATTTGTCTTTGGGAGCGAACGTCGTGGCCACTGTAAAAACATTGACCAGCAAGCATTTCCAGGCTATTATTGGAAATTATTAGAAACAAACTAAGGAATTTTTCGGAGAGTTTATCGTCACATTGTTGTCAGCCGACCACTTTGTTTCTGTTGCTCTCATCGTTCTAAGTATTGTTTTTGTGCGTTACTCAATTATTCGTATGTGGTCCAGCGTCCGTGATAAGTAGGATATTTTTGTGTTGTTTCGCGGAGTTCGTGAGACAGGGCAAAGGTAATTTTTCTGGGTGCACATTATATTTGTTTAGAGGCAGCTGACGAGTCAGCTTGTTTGTGCGGTTTCTTGGACATTGGGTCGTCCCGCTAAATACACTGTGTCGAATTGTCTATCGTCAGATCTGTGTACATTATTGACTTTATATTTGTTCTTTTTTCTGATCTTCCTTTATATTTACATATAATATTTGGTTTCATCGAATATATGGTATTATTGTAATTCTCACGTTAAAAATCTTCTATCTAGATGGTTTATGTCAGTTCATTTTTATGCACACTAAATTTTCTCTTACATGTGCTTGTCGATTTCAGTTTGTGTGTGTGTGTGTGTGTGTGTGTGTGTGTGTGTCACTAGCCTATGCGTGTTGCGTTTTGTAGACATCACTTATTGTGTATCATTCATTCGTATATATATATATATATATATATATATATATATATTGTCAGCATCCCCAATAAGCCCTTACGGGAGTAAGGAGTTAACACTAGGCTAGTAGAGAGACACCCAGACAGGGAAGACACCGACTGCTATTAATACCTCGCAGGGAGACACATTTGTATCAGACCAGAGGGCAAAGAGTACGGATGAGCGAGGGCTTTCCCCAAGCAATTGGGTTGCTGGTAACCGTGATATGTCAGGTTACTCAAACTCACCAGCCAGCGTGCTGGCCAGTCCAGGCACGCGATAGTAGCAACTGCACGGAGGGAAAAAGGGCCCGTGCTGGTCCACGCTATGTGTAGCGGGACAGACTGACTGGAGACGGTAGAGAGGTCGGACGTATCCTTGACCAATACGATAGCTTTCTATGCCATAGGCAAACTTAGGGCTATATCATTTAGATTGTGTAATGCTAGCATCACCTATCATCACGTTGATATATTCATATTGTGTAACCATGATGAAGCCTAATGCTTGTAGAGCCATTCACATGTCGGCTCTGAATAAATTGCATTCCTTTCGCAAATGTCATGAATTGTTATTTCGTGCAGTGCGAAAGTAGCGGAGTCTTGAAAGCTGCAGCGCACAGGTCGCTGACAGGCTAGACCCCGAATTGGTGTCAGAATGGTCAAAGAACCAACGCAAGCTGCGAATTAAGGTCAGAACACATTGAACGAACGCCAGCAGTACAATTACTGTCAGATTTCAGTGAACGTTTTCTGAACAGCCATAGCAGGCAGTTGTGGTAATATTCGACGAGCAGTTAACACCAACATGCAAGTGGTATTATAAACCACTAAACGAACGCTAACTATCGATAAATATTACAAAGTTCTGTGCCAGAATTAGTTCAATGCACATTTCGACATTTGTGATGTATGATATATTGCAAAGTAATACAAATATTATTGTGATACATGCTATAAATTAAATGTTTTCTTGTGGTGAATTATACGATCGCCCAAGTTGTGGAGTGTGAACCACAAGTGAGACAAATTAGATCGGTAAAGTGTGAAATTCTACCAATATTAATTTGAAAGTATGTTATTAAATTAAAAGCAATTGAAATGTATAAGATCATCAGTGAACATCACCATCGTAACCACCGTGTACATTTCATTGCGTGTGATACAGCCATCAATGTCACCATTCTACGAAATCATTAAATAGAGTAGCGACGAACTGCAGCCTAGAACGAAGGTACGCCAGAGTCAAACGGCGAAGACAAGACGACATTGACGGCCATACGACTAATCATCTCACTTATCATCTAACAATCATTCAGACGATCATATCATTCATCATTAATACCATCTATCACTATTTATCACATTCTCATTCACCAATCGCATGATATAGGAAATTATAGTAACATCATTATGAAATATAAATATTTGATAAAATATGATGAATTGTGAGCTTGTATTTACAACGTAAGCGTGTGTCTAATTGTTGCTGCTCTACCAACCAGAACGCAGCCGTGTGTCAGCGAATCAAACCAGTGTGTAGTGTGAAAGACTGCGGTGGAACATCCCAAGTACCGCACTGTCCAACAAATTAGATGAGTATATTTTCCGAATATTTCGATATGCTCTAACGTAATCATGCATCTTCCTTTCCAGACAATGATGTACATGTACTAACACATTATTGTATACTATTCTGTGCATATTATTATATTATCATTTTGAACTAACATTACGCCACAAAATGGCGTCACTAAATGAATGTATCCAGGCGGGCATCGCCATGGGCCACACTGGAGATAAACTAGAAAAATGGGCAGATCAAAAGTATAAGGAAGAAACAGAAAGAAAAGCTGCTCTTGACAGAGATGAAAGAGCATTAGAAAGACAACATCAAAAAGAAATGAAAGAGATCGAGGAGGCTACTAAGCTAAAGATGAAGGAAATGGAGGTAGATTCTAACATACAAATAGCCTCTAGCAAACAAAAGAGCCAAGAAGAACAGAACAAATTCAGTAAATACAAAGGCCTCATTAAACCATACACTGTAGGTGATTCAATCAGCGCATGGACTGAAAATATAGAGTTCCAACTAAAAACACAGAAAATACCTTTAGAGGATTGGGCAATGATATACATGAGGAACTTGAGTGGGGAGCCTTTAAAAGTAATAGAATCCATACCTACTGATCTTAGAAACAATTACCAGTACATACACGATAGGATAATGCAACATTTTCTTTTGGACGCTACTGGTTACCAAATTCAATTCTCACAGATTAAACCAAAAGCAACTGAAACGTTCTTAGACTACATTTCTAACGTGCAGAGCACATTTAAAAAATGGACTAAGGCGGCTAAAGTAGGTAACAGCTATGAAAAACTAGAAGAACTAATAGTAATGGACAAAGTTGTTTCGACAGTACCTACCCCTTTTGCTAAATTCTTACAACAGTCAGATATTGAGTCCATTCAACAACTAGAAAAACGGGGGTCAGCTTATTTTTCCTCTAATCGGGACATATTCAAAACTACATCATATGACACAGAAATTACAGCTTTTGCAAACAGAGTCCCTGATAGATCCTACAAACAGAAAGACTATAGTAAGAAGGACAAACCATATCAGAAACCACCTCAATGTATTTATTGCAATCTGTTTCACCCAACATATTCGATGTGTGATAAAAACCCCACATATCCGGCACACCTAGAACAAGTGTTAAAGAAGCAAGAAAGCAGGAGATCATCGTTTAAACGTGCTGTAAAATGTTATTTTTGTTCTAGTTATGGCCATTATAGCAATAGGTGTCTTGGGAGACAGAAAATGAAGGCAAACAACGCAGCCCTCATCGATACATCATCAGACGATGATAGTGACATAGATCCTGAACTTGTCAATGTATTGCCAACGAATGAATGTCAGAATGTAGCGTCAGTAACCGATATTTTAAACTTTAAGACGTGCAAAGTATGCCAACAGTTTCATGCGGAGGGGAGATTGAAATGTGGACACGTAATATCATGTTCAAATGAAGAAGCTAATGCAGCATGTGCCTCCAGAGGTAACCTTAAGTTCTACGATGCACAGGTCAATGGTAAACCATGCCAATGCTTAGTTGATAGCGGCTGTACTATACTGGGATTAAGAAGAGAACTTGCTAGAACAGAAGATTATACGGGTGAATTTGTCAAATGCCGTACTTTCTCGGGTACCATCGAGAAATATCCACTGGCAAAAGCGCATATCAATACCCCGTTCCTTACCGGCACATTTACGTGCGCTATCCTCCAAAATCCATGTACGGACCTTATTTTGGGATGTCTTGATGCATTGAAAGAATGTACAGACGACAACATAAAAGCCTGGAATGAAACACACAGGGTCAACGCTGTAACTAAGTCAGATACAGAAATAAGTTATACTGACTTACAAAATAAAACTCTACAGCTACTAACACCAAGTGGTGCAGATACCAACACTATTCGCCAAAAGTTGAGCGAGGCACAAAGCACCGACCAAACACTCACACCATATTTTAACTTGTTATGTGAGCGAAAGAAAGTTTCTAAAAATTCTTCCTGGTACTTTAAAAAGGTTAATGGAATTCTCATGCGTTATTACTCATATAATAACCATGAAATTCAGCAGACGGTGTTACCTGTAACATACCGGGAAAAGGTGCTAAAAATCGCACATTCACCACCGTTTGCTGAACATTTGGGCTATCATAAAACGCGAGCCAGAATTCTATCACAATTTTACTGGCCGAAATTTTGTTCGGACATAAAATCTTTCTGTCGCTCTTGTAATGTGTGTCAACATCAGGTACGAAAGAAAGAACATGTAGAGGCCGAAGTGCAAAACTCAGTGATAGCATCTAGACCACTTGAAAGTATAGCGGTCGATATTACTGGACCCCTAATGCAGGTGTCGAGTAATGGAAACCATAACTATCCAAACGAGGGTACTAAAACGATTCACCTTAAACCGAACCAAAAGGCTGTGATTCAACTAACCGATACACATAACATGGTACTAACATGTTGCCAAGGGCCTCTCAACGTTAAACTCAAAATATCAGATGCGGATAATGAAATATCGATAAAAGAACCCTTAGAGATATTTCATATCAACATCCTGAAACCTAACGTTGCACAAAAAGAACAGCAGACAGACGAACAGAATGCACCAACACCAAGCAATGAGACGACAGACATACACAACTCAACTTCACTAGGTAAGGCGACACACAACAGCGACAACGCAAACACACGTAGCCAGATAACAGCACACACAAGTAGTAGCACAACAGTATTGGACGACATGGAACTACCAGTTCCGACAGTAAACACAACTGCGACAAATATCTCGACATATAGAAATAACAGATGCAATCAGACGAAAGACGGGACAAAACACCTAACGAAACGTCGACAGGTCTTCAACAGCGTGAGATTGTGTGGACTCATAGCTAAGCCGTCCAAAATAGAGTTGGGCATGGAACAAATTGACTTCCTGAGTCATAACATCTGCAGGGGCCAATTGAAAATTGATGACAGTATCGTCACTAAATGTCTAAATGTAACAATGCCAACGACCAAGAAACAGGTCCCAAACTACTATAGGAAATTCATCAGTGGTTTTTCTAACATCTTAAAAGCTTCGGCTAAGTTATTTGTAAAAGATGCACGATTAATTAGTGCGGTATCGAAATTGAAACATTTTGTCATTGTTCCATCTACCTTTCGTATACCTAACCCGAAACTCACTTATTTCTTACGCACAGATATGAGTGCCATATCCAGATCTGGAATCATAGGTCAGTTCAACGACGGGACGTTCCACCCCGTAGCTCGCAACATCACTTTTGCTGAAGGAAGATACTCAGCATCACAAATGAAAGGCCTGAGTTTGATCTATTGTGTGAGAAAGTTTCATCGCTTCTTGGCAGGAGCACAGTTTGTAATCCAAGCCGATAACTCTCCATTGTCTGTGATGCAATCTGGCAATCTGAATTAACAGGTGGGATTTAATTCTCCAAAATTATACGTTTACCATCCAACATTTAAAAGGGAGATTAAATACGATTGCAGACATTTTAAGTCGTCCTTCATCCATTCAAATACCTGAGTTACAGGAAGGAAGCGACCATACACCACCAGAAACATTGACACTGTAATGTTAAATAACCAAGTGCCATGTGTGGTGAATAAGACATATCGTAAGTGCGTTATTATCGCCTGATACTTGACTTGTGTGAATAGAACAGTGCTATAGAAGTGTAATGAACGTACGCAAAACTAACATGCGCTGAGACACACGTAATTTAGATTATGGCAACTAACGCCAATAGGACAGCGAACCCAGCTTATACCTGATCTAGAGAAGTTGTGGACCAACGCTAACTGCGAATTGATGGCAGAAGTTATGAACCAACATCATAGTAAGACCCCGAAAGAAAAGAACGGATGTGAACCAACGTCACAATATAGTAAGGCTAGACCCCGAATTGAATGTATTGAATCAACGATTAGACCCCGAATGACAATACAGGGTTAGCTATGGACCTACATGATGTGGTAAGCAACTATATTAATACACTATCCTTCAAGAAGAGCTTTAAAGACTTTGGTGTAATGAACTATGTTAGTATAGTCTACAAAGAGATTTGCTCTAGCTTCACAACGCAGAGGAGGACGTCAACTTAGTGTAATTAGATATAGAAATATAACTGTGATATATGTACATTATTATTTTATTTACAATATCTATAACTTCATTTTTCTATTATTTATTCTATTGCAAATTATGTAAACGCATATATAACTTTACTTTCTCATTTGCTTAGTTAGAAATCACCATCATTTAATTAATAATCCATTTATTAAAACATCCATTTTAGAAATACATTTATTAGATCCTATATTAGTTAAGTTACTTATAATCATAATCATTTATGCATCCATTTAGTTAATATATCATTTCAAAACCAATGCCAATCATTTAGGAATTAATATCATCTTTGTCACAAGTAACATTTAAGGTAATTAACCCATTTCGCTTAAATGAAAGTAGTAGTAAATTATTTCCCTTGAAGGTAATTTAGGTCAGCACACCAAAGTATGGAAGTTACTATGTCAGGATCGGTAACGAACCATCCTTATAACAATGTATATTTATGTACAGACATGACGTGTGCAAACAAAACGCACAGTCATTTGGCGTGATTACTGTGATAATTCAGCCAATCATTTAATGTATATATATTGCTTATGTATGTCATATTATGAACCATATTTTAATGACGAGAGAATGATTGAGTGAAAGAAAAGTATGAAAGGGAATGAAAGATGAATGAAAGAAGAGAAAATGCGGAGAGAGAATGCGGAAACTTAGTAAACATTGAAAGAAAGAGAGCGAGAGTGAAAGACAGCGGAAATATTTTTTCCACCGCTGGAAAGGTCTTATTTAACTTGTCTGTGTCATGTGTGTTTCCAAGGTGTTGTCAAAGGTTTTATATGTGTTACAGCAACACTTTAGCAGAGTATAGAGAGAACCTACTTTGAGCTTCAGAAAACGGAGTTGTGGTCACAAACAAAAATAACGAACGTTTGTAACCACAATAAACCGATTTGCGGCGCTCGAAGGAACACACACATTTAGTACACTAACGCATACACATGTTAGAGAATTAAGTACACTGTAGTTTATTAGAAAACACGCAAACAAACAGGAAAACGAACATATAAAAGTTGCACACATCAATTAATTCAAAGAACAATAACTCGAAATTCAGGGGACACAATAAATAATCAGAAACCTAAAGGTAACAGTGAACATAGCTTTTTCACATGCGGAAGCGAGAAGGTGAACAGTAGAGCTATGTGTATAGAGTTGGAGGGGATATTGATGGGAACATGAACACTTAGTGCTCATGTGTTGTACTCATAACAGAGTCAACTAGAGTGTGGGTTGTCATTTTCGGGCAATATGAGGAACAGGTCAAGACAAAAGTCAATGGGTGGAAGTCAAGAGACATAGGGTCTAACGACAGAAGCCAGGACGTAAGTCATAAGACAACGGTTTCCGGTTCACTACCAATCCTTGACATATCTAGAGATCCAACTATACTGAAACATGGGCTACTAAATCAGCCAAGTGAAAAGATAGAACACTGTGAATGAAGGTAGAAGATATTGTTCTATCCCCAAACTAGAAAGTTCTATACTTATTGGAGAGCTGACAAAATTGGGGACAACCAATTTTTCTTTTGGAACCAAGAAGTGTTACAAAGATAAGAAAGGGGAAGTAACACTTCGCGAAGAGGAGGGGGACCCTGTCAGCATCCCCAATAAGCCCTTACAGGAGTAAGGAGTTAACACTAGGCTAGTAGAGAGACACCCAGACAGGGAAGACACCGACTGCTATTAATACCTCGCAGGGAGACACATTTGTATCAGACCAGAGGGCAAAGAGTACGGATGAGCGAGGGCTTTCCCCAAGCAATTGGGTTGCTGGTAACCGTGATATGTCAGGTTACTCAAACTCACCAGCCAGCGTGCTGGCCAGTCCAGGCACGCAATAGTAGCAACTGCACGGAGGGAAAAAGGGCCCGTGCTGGTCCACGCTATGTGTAGCGGGACAGACTGACTGGAGACGGTAGAGAGGTCGGACGTATCCTTGACCAATACGATAGCTTTCTATGCCATAGGCAAACTTAGGGCTATATCATTTAGATTGTGTAATGCTAGCATCACCTATCATCACGTTGATATATTCATATTGTGTAACCATGATGAAGCCTAATGCTTGTAGAGCCATTCACATGTCGGCTCTGAATAAATTGCATTCCTTTCGCAAATGTCATGAATTGTTATTTCGTGCAGTGCGAAAGTAGCGGAGTCTTGAAAGCTGCAGCGCACAGGTCGCTGACATATATATATATATATATATATATATATATATATATATATATATATATATATATATATATATATATATAAAACACTATTTCCAGAAACTTTCTACAACTATTTGTTATATATTCGAGGGAGTATAGGTAATACCCCCTCACCACCTAGTGCTTACAGACGGACTGTTTGAGTACAGAGAGATAGTATTAGTACTACGAATTTACGTACAGAGTGAGTGGAGGTGTACTTAGGAAAGGTGCACAAAGACAAGTAACACGGTCTTTATATTATATTTTACTGACGGAAAACTAAGTGTCCACAATTACAAGATGCTTACTTTAATGGAATATATTGAAGCAGGGGAACGGTTAGGCCTGAAGGGAAAAGATTTGCAGGTGTTTGCAGAAGCAAAAGTGAAAGAATATAATCAATGGGAAAAAGAACAAAAACAGGCTGAAAGAGAGCAAAGACAGGCTGAGAGAGAACAGAGACAGGTTGAAATCGAAAACAAACGCTTACAGGAAGAAAGTGTAGCTGAAGCCCAACTCCTACAGGAAGATAAGTTAGCTGAAGATAAGCGCCTACATGATGAGAGAGAGAGAGAGAGAGAGAGAGAGAGAGAGAGAGAGAGAGAGAGAGAGAGAGAGAAATGAAACTAGAAATGGAAAAACAAAAGTATCAGTTTGAGATTGAAAAGGCGGTTGCACTTAGGAAATTAGAACTAGCGTCAAATGGTCAAGGTGAGGAAGGCAGAAGAAATTCGCACTCGTCACAGCGACTAAAACTGCCATATTTTACGGACCGAGACAACCTTGAATCTTATCTTGACAGATTTGAAGCTTCTGTTAAGGTGTTAGGCATTCCAGAAGGAGAGTATGCTATGAGGCTCAGTGAATACTTCACGGGAAAGGCCCTAGATGCCATGTTTAATCTACCTGTGGCAGAAAGAAACAATTATACTATTCTGCGGCAACGCTTGCTTACAAATTTCAAACTAACTGAGCATGGATACAGAAGAAAGTTCAGACAATTAGTGCCAGAGCCAAATCAGGATTTTACACATTTTGTCAATACAGTGAAGAACATATTTAATAAATGGATGGAGCTTGCAGAAAGTGGAAAAGATTTTAATCGATTAGTGGATTTGATGCTAACAGATAAGATAATATCGTCAAGTAATGCAAACTTAGTGGCTTTCTTTCAAGAACGTAAACCAAAGGACATATACACAATGTCCCAGTTAGGGCAAAACTACATGACTGCACATCCAAACAATTCTATTGGCAGACAAATAGATGAGGAAATAGCCTGTGCAGCTTATACTAAACAGGATCAGAATCCTGGGATGAGACTAAGATCGAAAAGTGTGGACATAACACATAGGTATGAGCAACAAGGACCTCAAGACAATTGTTTCCGTGTCAACCATTTTGGCAGTTCAGGACGTTACCGAGACCCCAAGAGGAATTTTAAGAGACGTCCGAATGGTTATGCCGGATGTTGGAATTGTGGGAGCTGGAGACACAAGGCAGCACAGTGTGATGTACAACCATCCAGTGGGCCAACGAATAACAGGAAAAAGGAGATCATTTGTTTCAAATGCGGAAAAAACCATGTCAGCTATCAATGCACGATGGGAGAAACTGAGCATTCTAATACCGCGCAAGTAATTGAGACACTTAACAATGAGAGTTGTAGTGGATGCAAACCTCTTTTTGATAAAGAGAGTGAGCCTGTCCTATTGTGCGGTCACACAGTTCAAGCAGGATCAGCAGTGCATGCAGGAGGAAGTCTGAACCTGCACCATGGATTTGTCAATGATAGTCCAGCGTTAACCCTCAGGGATTCATGATTTACGACCATTGGGGTTAGAAAAAGTCTAGTAAATCCCTCGGATTACATAGGAAAAACGGTCAAATGCAGAACGTTTAATGCAACAGTAGAAGTTTACCAATTGGCCGTGATCACAGTGAAAACACCATATCAGTGTCACATAACATCTTGGAATGTCGATCGATGACAAAATGTCGCGCCAAATGTCTACCACAAAGCTGGCAATTCTTTAATGTGTTGTTGATCGAGGAAAAACTGTCGCGCCATACGTCGCCATCCTTTGAAGTTGTAGACGGATTGTCTGGGTAAAAGTCGGCAGCATCTTTTGTTGTGGGAACAAGAATTCTCTAGATCACAGGCCGGCAAGACTTTTTGGGGACAGGTCCCCAGATGAAAGCGGAATAGACGGCGGGTTGTTTCCACCCAGTCTAGAGAGGCGAGAGAAAAATAGATTCTAGACTGTCTAGTGTCTAGACCGTTTTGTAACGTCACTCAGACCCAATATTTAACCAGTTGAGGTAAACAACTTTGGGGTTAATCGACCAAAAGTTGTGAAGCGCTACGGACGTGTGCAATATTCCTAGTCTGTTTCTAGAAAGAGACTATAGTGTCTAATGTTGATTTGCATCGGCGGACATTTATCAATTGTGTTATTCAATAGTCTCAATTTCAAGCAGGAATAAATATATGGTATTTAATTAATTAAATAAACCTACATTTAGATCATTCTTAGGAATCGAGTGTAGTAATGTGCGTTGATAGAACGTATTATAAGAGCGTCGGCAACAGTAGCCTATCGCGTAGCTTAAACTAGCTGGTGTGAGATATCATTTAACTCAGTGAGTTAAGGGCAATGTAGTGGGATGATATTTAGGGAGATTGAGGATGGTTGGGGCGGGGGAGGGTGAAGGAAATGTCAAATGGTAGGATCTTCCAGTAGGGCATCTGCTTGGTTTCTGCCCTTTTCCTTTAGTCTTTCCTTGTCTTACCATGACTCAGATAGATGTGATGAGCTCCTCGGCCTTATGACAGAGTTTGGTTCTCTGTTATATTTCTGAGTGCGGCCGGTGGCCTACACTCACCTAATAAAGGTTGGAATCGGGTTGCTCTCACCAGGTGTGTTCTCTCTTCAACAGGTTCCACCATAGTTACCGCCAGCTAGAAGAAAAGTCATGGCTCGAGTATTGAAGGCAGAGATTACTGAGAGGCTTTTGCACTGGGCCCATAACCCAGAGGGTCTGCAGGAACCTGGCCTCTGCTGAGCAGGAAACGATGATAATATAAGAGCTTTTTCCTAGGTGATAGGTTACATCACCTTAAAATCAAGACACTGACAATAACAACTGTACCAGGAACATTAGTAGATCTAGATTCCTGGAAACTTAACAGTATATCTTACAATTGGTGAATTCCTATCATTACCAATTAACAGTATGTGTTACAATTGGTGAATTCCAATCATTACCGATTAACTGTGTGTGTTACATTTTTGGAATTCCTATGAACAGTAAAATACTAACATTCGGTTTTTCCCAAAGTGACAGTAACATTAATTTTAGGATTCTTTGATCCCAGAACTTTTATGAAAGAGTATTTACATTGTGTGGGTTAGATTGATGATCAATATTGGAATGTTTCCACTATTGATGACCAAGCATCCGGACTGTTCAAGAGCTATCGGAGGAAGTCGACACTTGGCCTGATAGACACATCATTTGGGTGAGGTTTTCTGTCCATCATATATGGTGCTGTTGTTTGGCCAGTACAGGGATGAAACTGACTTTGCTCCTGAGCTATTCGGTCTGACTCTACATACACGTTAGATTATACGACAGACATTCTACACATGCACTTTGCACACACCTGACACTTTTCTTTATTAAATTGGTTTTGGCAGTTTTTAAAGCTAGTGTTGTGTGAGTATGTTTTGGGAAAGAATGAGAGGGGGCATGATCCATTGGTAAGAGAGAGATAGAGAGAGAGAGAGAGAGAGAGAGAGAGAGAGAGAGAGAGAGAGAGAGAGAGAGAGAGACCCAGGGACTGACGGGATGTTGTGGACAGAAAGCTGGGGAGATCCTCAGGATAAGGATTTGGGGTTAAAAGGATGTCGGTGTTGATTCCCTCCACCCCAGGGACGACACTTATATAAAATACGACACACAGGAAGAGTGACAGCGTGTGTTCTGGACTCACCAGTGGTAGATATGATCATCGGAAATGTGCCACGAGTTAAAGAGTGTACAGAAGAGGAGGTATTTCATTGGTACCACAAATATGGTGTAAGCAGTAACGAGGTAGTTACCAGAAGAAAACTTCGATTAGATCCTATAGCTGAAGAAGAAGAGGACTTGAAGTTGACAACCAAACAGGGACTGAGGACAAGGATAATACGTTTGAGCAGGTGAGAATGGATCTCAAATATAGCTTTAGTGAATCCCAGAGACAAGATACTACTCTGGACAATTGTGTCCGAGGGTGTAGTAAAGTAGAACATAGGCAATCAAAGAAAGGTAGATGGTGCTTCGGAATGAAGAACAATATTCTCATTCACCGTTTTTCAGATGACAAAACTACACGTAGGCAAGTAGAACTACCATTAGCGCATAGAGACCGATATATAAGAACAGCTCAGGATATTGCATGTGCAGGGCACATTGGAATAAGGCGCACGCAGCAGAGAACAGGGTGCCAATTATATTGGCCAGGATTTAATAAAGAGGGCAAGCTAAACAGAGAATCCGGTGTAAGGGTGCAAGATACAGATATGAAAGTTAAGTCAGTTCTAAAGAGTGCTAACGACATCACTGACCCAGGGTTAGGGACAGCATACAGGTGTTTTAAATATACAGGGACCATGAGTGATGGGTACATGAAGGGTAGACGTACCATCGACAAGAATCGGCGGATGTTTGATGCAAGAATAGAACCACCTGATATAGGGTCGGTACACAAATAGTTTGTGGGTTCTTGAAGATATTAATAGACCTGCGGGTACACAAATATAATGTTTTATATGATGTGGATTATTATGCGATGTATTAGCTCACGCATTTGTACACAAGATGGAAAGTTGGTTGTGTTGATGTGGGGGAATATGGGAGATTACTATGATTACTTGATGTATTATTTAGGGTGGTAGCTGGAGTAAGATGGAATGATACTTATGGCTACCCAGGCAATGTTTCTGGGTCACATATTTGATAAGCATTGCTCTCCCATCATTTGAAAACGATGTTTTCTTTTGAGGAGGGGGTAATGAAACATGCCTGGGTTTACTAACATTAAGGGGATTGACCTTGGTAGCAATTCGACAACATAAACAAGTCACGGGGTTAAAGGGCATTCCCAAGAAAGGGCAAATAAGAAGATAGACGGAAGTAAAAGGGGGCTGGGTGGTAGTCCCCGGAGAGGGCTGCAAAGAAGGGTTAAAAGACAGAAAAACATTGAGGGGGGCAGTTGAGTGTTGGGAACCGACAGTAGAGGTCGGCGGTCCGGGAAATTGAAGGTAAGGAGAGAACTCCAAGCTGTGTTTAGTTCAGTGATGGACAGTTGAGTTATGGGACCGGACAGTGAGGTCTGCGGTCTGGGAAAATGGAATAGTGACGGAGTTAGGTAGAGAACTCTGCACTGTGTTTTTTTTCCAGGGATAGTTAGTTGAAGTTTAGACCCAGAGTGGGTTGATCGAGTGAGTTCGGGCCAAGAGAGTGGCTAATTAACTGTTGTGATGGATTAGATTAAAAAGCCCTCGAGAGGCAGTGTTATTTGAGTTTTAGGTTGTGATGAAGAGATATTCTGGAAATACTATTACTGGATATATATGTTTGCTTGTGCCCGTGTTTATTCACAATTAAAAGGATATTATGTGCGCAAACTTACTCTTGTTCACTGACTGGTGGATGTGTGCTGCAGTGGTGACTTGTGGTGTGAGACAGGTGGAAAGCTCAGCTTCCACTCTGCAGTGACATAGTAGAAGCATTAGAATCTAGTCAACGACCAATGTCATTCTGGTGCAAAAGAGTTTGTGTCAGTTGTGAAGTTGGTTGCCGTAATTTTTGAAACATGGTGACTTCATCCTCAATGCATTTGTTTCTGGGGTCATCAAACTTAAGTGTTTTGTTTGGTGGAGGATCAAAAAATAAGTCAAAATCACTTTTCAGCTTTTGTTCTACAATTCCTGCTACTTCACATACAGCAGATGATTCAGAATAAAGATTTAAATCTTTGATGAATGAAATAACAGTTGGAACAACAGACTTAGAAAAAGCGATCCAATCATTGGCATTTATTGGTGTCCACATTCCCGTTCTTCTTAGTAACAACTGACTTTACCATGTCTTCTATTTTGGCTTTAATGTCAACTCCAGTAAGGAATGCTGCAGAAACTGCCAAAGAACTGCCGCAATATGGCCAAAGATTTTCTCCAATAATTTTCTGAAAGTTCTGACAATATTTCTTCACTATGTTGCTGGAAGTTTCTTCGTCAATATCAACAATAACTGTGTACAACTGATAAACTAGGAGGAAGTATAACAGCACAATTAAATTAGATGTAGCACCATCAATTTCTAGTTTGTCAAAAAAAGTTTTGAATTTTCTCATGTATGTACAGCATTCCTTTAATTTGAACAATATTCGGAATGTGATATAAGAATTCTTCATCATCTTCATTAAAGTAATGCGAGTAATTTTTTTAATGGGCATTGCAACGTTGGTAGTATGATCGCATGCGCGCATTTATTAATTTATCCGGTGTCCCACCACGAGATAAAGTATTGATACAAGTACATAAAGAAAAAGAAAGGATAAAAGGCTTTAAAAAGGTTTTTTTTTAAAAGTTGCTATGACATGGCTACTGTCCCATGTGTCTCATGGGAAATACAAATGTTTGCTGTCCCGTCCCATCCCATCCCATCCCATCCCATGGGAATCCCATTCCCATGGACAAACCTGTGGATTACCATCTAAACCGATACCCAGTATCTCCAGGTCTATCGCTTTCACAATTAGACCGTTTGGCTAAGTTATTCAAGTATAGTGCGAACCATCTTCATTTGATTACCTTGTCATCATTTGCCAGCTGACATTCAATTTCAGGGTATCGCCGTAGTGCAGTTTCTCCAGACTTGACATCCAGTCCCACTGAGTTCAAACTCTCTTCGCTGCCGGGATGTTTTCCCCACTGATACGGGCTCCAAGACTACCCTGTTCAAAATGGGCGCTAGGAAATTTTCTGCGAAGTAAAGGCAACTGGGGTGATACTGGCCCTATCACAAATTGAATGCCAACTGATCTAAAATATAGGACAGGAACCATATGCCAAATAAGCCTAATGGAGTTAAAGACGCTTCTTTCTTGCTTGTGTTCGCTGGCTGTGATCTCCAGCGTAAAGTCCTGTATGTCGGTTATGACATTCTGTTGTCCAACATCAGTGTGATGTCATACAGGACCTGAGGTTTGCGTGATTATCCGTTGTCCCATATCTGGCTTATTGGTGTGCAGACTGGAGGTTCCTCGCCGTGCAGGCAGACACTCTCCGACTTCGGAGGAATCAACGATCCTACTGACTTCAACCAGGACCCCGAAGGGACCTGTTGCCCAGGACGCTCGGCGAGGACGCATCAATAGGTCTTAGGCAGTGTAGAACCCAGCCCTGGTGCCTTCGAAACACCCCTGCGTCCCAAAGACGCTTCTTTATTTTGCTTTCACTTTTTATTGCATATACGCCGTACACCAGCTTGTTTTTAGTGCAGCTCCGTCCATATCCTCTCCGTATTATTCATTTCTTTGCCTACTTCTCTTCTCCGTGTGTTTTATGTCTTGTTCAATTACTTTAGCTCTGTGAATCCTACACAAAGACCTTGTCAGTTTTACTACTCGTATTATCAGGTTGTCTCAATGCATGCCCTGTACAGCGCTAGCGTCTTTTAGTTGAGGTTGATTGGCTTGATTTGTCTAGAACTCTCTATGACAGTGGTTCTCAACCGGTGGGGAATTGACCCCCAGGGGTGAATTTTAGGGTTTCCAGGGGGAGGGGGAGAGGGGAGTAAGCTTATTTCAAGATCGCGTTGATACAAGAAACAATTACTTGATATTGTTTTTCCCTTCATACTGTACGGTTCTGTACGTCTCACCTTTTTAAAATTCATTTTATAAAGTAAGTATATCCACAAATCATGTTTCATGTGGACGTCTAAGCTTGTTTTAGTATGTGCTATTAAATCTATCTTCCATTATTACGTATACTGTGTAGGGGCGAGGAAGGGATTTTTAGGTAGGAAATACGAAAGGGGCAATGACGTTCTGCAAATATGGTGAAGGGGGGCACGGGCCAAATTTTTAGGTAGGAAATACAATAACGGTGAGGGGGGGGGGATGACGTTAGTAAAATATGGTGAAGGGCGGCACGGGCCAAAAAAAGGTTGAGAACCACTGCTTTATGAGATCCACATTTGTGATTATGTAATACAATTTCCACACTTCTATTTTGTGTAGACACTAATTTAGTGAACTGTTTTTAGCTGATTTGTAATCGTTTTCGTTGTTCATCTTGTTATGATCCAGACAGCAGTACTGATGTAAGAATAGAGTTAAACGTTTTAAGTTTTGTTTATTTTCTTCTGACTCCCACAAATTTATTGGTGTATACAATCTCTCTTTCTTTTATATTCTTACTTTGATATATTAATCTTTTCCTCCATGCTTATATATTATATATATATATATATATATATATATATATATATATATATATATATATATATATATATATATATATATATATATATATATATATTGCTAACTAAATAGATATTTGATTCCATCTCTTTAAGTGAGTTAGAGGGACTGCGTGGTCTCGAGGTATGGTTTCCGCCTCGAGTGCTTGAGGTCCCGGGTTCAAGCCCCGGTGAGGACCGGGATTTATTTCACGTGGACTTCTAGTAATAAAATTTCCCCTTGTCTTTGAGTAGTGAGATCGGACGCCCGTGTGTATTGTTGCGCACGTGAAAAATCCCTTGGCAGTTGGAAATGGAAAAGGAGTAGCCTAACGGCGCTGCCCTGGCAAAATTTCGAGTTAAAAATCTACCCAAAGTATTTCAGGATCCTCGCCGGCGCTACGGAGTTAGTGCACTGAGCTGAGTTTCTCCAGACTCAGGTTTGAGTTAGGAGGAGAACGGAGCACTTATGGGTTACACCCGTGTGCCGTGATGTTGATCCAACAACTAAACTAAATTATCTTTAAGTGAGCTTTCGCCAAAGGAGACTGGGTTATCATTTGTTTCGTTTATTCTCATAATCTTTTTCTTTCCCATACGAGTTGTAAATCTAAATGTTGTGGCCATCACTGCACAGTGACCTAAAGAGTAAAGTAAGGCACCCTTTTACCCACTCAAGACCCAATGGATATATAGTGGGAACCACATATCTTATTAGACCATTGAGCACTCCCTTGATGGTTTCAATATTAAGCAGTCCGCCTTTATTTCGGAATACAATTCCTGGTGCCCTTTTTACTCTTGAACTGGTTAATTAAAAATATAAAATCGGGCCTATATTGGAGAGTTGAATCCATGACCGTCAAGTATACAGGTACGAGTTCTACCTTAAATATTATTACGTGGGAAGTCGCCGTGTCAAAATGGTCACGCCGCCAGCCTTATGCTCCTAAGGTTGTGGGTTCGATTTCAGGTCACGTCGTTCGGTTCACTAGTGACATTTTCTCGGAAACCACTGCGGGTCGTCGCTGGAGCTACGTAAGTCGTGCTTTGATTGACGCTTTAATTAGGCCCACTCTGCGAAAAGAAGCCGAACCTTAGAGATAGAACTAGATACAATGAAGTCGATCCTGTTCCTGTTAAACGCTTTTGTAAACACAATTACCTTTGCTAAATTATGTGTACACATAGGCTACTGTCTGTGATCAGCGGGATAATGATGTTGCATGTCGCCGTTCCTGTCCCCGTTCCTTTTCATACCAAGTCGATGTTTCGAAATTATCAGCCGGTTTTGAAGTAGTTCCTTTGCGATGATTTCTCTTGTATGAGACCCCGGCCGTTCAGAAAGCAATGGTAAACTTTTTTCTTTATTTTCATATCCTTTACAGGACATTGCTGTCAACACCAGCATCTTTCAGCTGTATGTTGATTTCTTGGCAAGATTACGCTCAGCAGTTTGCCATTGCTTTCTGAGCGGCCGGCTCACATATCCCGTAAGTTACCGATGCGATTCGAACCACTGCTGATTCTCACCGTCATCACGTCACCGACGAGAGTATACGAGATTACGGAGAAAAGTCATAACCTCTAACCCACGCTTGTAAATCACAAGCAATCAATAAATGCTGAAGTTGATTGCAACGTCCTATGAAGGTCATGAAGCTTACCTTAGCTTACTTTACAATGTTTAAATTTTAACTGTTTATATTCAATTACTGCAAGAATGTCGCTGTTTGTGTCAGAAATGAAAAGTTCGACTGGTTTTTGTGGTCTTTTCAATTTCACCAGACACAGGGTATTTTCTGCCATCGGGTGGTTTGTTTAGTTGTGTATGCCTTTTGCTTTGTTTTGTCTGCCTATTATTTAGAGCCAAAGTGCATACACAAATCCAGATCTATATAGAGCTTTATATTCCATTCTTGCAGAGATGAGTCGCCCAGATGAGATGTGTATAATTATGCCGCTGCATGTTGTTTATGTTGTTTACTGTACATCAAGTACAAGTCATTCCAAAGTACATTCAATTACAAGTCATCGTGGCCACACATACACACACACGCACGCACACACACACACACACACACACACACACACACACACACACACACACACACACACACACACGTACACACGCACACATACGCACTCACATACACACGTATTTAAGATGGCTAACAGATGATGTACTTATAGGCATAACATTTGATAAAGGCAGGTTCACGGCCGTAACTGAACAATGTTAGGAATTCGTGTATCTAAGACCAAACCAGGGCCATTAGGCTGGCAGGCCAGTAATCCATCACTGCGGTAGAAACCGACACACACACACAGGGAGTCGGGAAGACAGACATACCTATGGATGGATGGATGCATGGATTGATGGTTGAATGGGTGGATGGATGGTTGAATGGGTGGATGGATGGTTGGAAGGATAGACGGGTGGTTGGATGAATGGATGGATGGATGGATAGATAGATGGATAGATGGATGGATGGAAGTTGAATGAGTGGATTGTTGGATGATAGATGGATGGTTGGATGGATGGATGGATGGATGAATAGATGGATGGATGGATGGACGAATGGGTGGTTGGATGAATGAATTGTTGGATGGATGGATCGGTCGGTCGAGATGGCGGGTTGCAGGGCGAACGGAAGGACAGGCAGGCAGGCAGATATACATGCAGGTAGGCGCAGACAGCTAGGTAGGTAAGTGGACAGACAAACAGACAGAGACAGCAGGCAGGTAGAAAAACAGACAGGCAGGCAGACAGATAAAGAGACATATAAATAGACAGATATAAATAGAGATAGACGTATATTTATAGATAGATAGGAGGATAGACAGATACATACATAGACAGATAGACATGGATATAGATGGATGTATAGACAGAGAGGGATATAGACATATAGATGCACAGACAGATCGACGAGGAGATAAAAATACAGATGTATGCAAAGATAGATATAGAGATGGACAGATACACATATATCCTGTAAACAAAACTTTTCATTCCGATCATTAATGTGCACCCTTGTGTCACGTATTGTTATGACCAGACTTTCTCTAATATCATGTGTACATCGTCATGTTTTCCTGAGCCCAGACTATCTCTAATATCACGTGTACATTGTCATTTTTTTTCTGCGTCTGTCCTGTTTTCTATCGAGAATTCGAGTACTCTGTTTTCGTATCCACATTTGAAATTACTTGACAACAGCATATGCTATTCTGTGAGGCTCTAGAACTTTTAGTGTTCGTAGAGAATTGTAAAATGTTGAATAGAGTCAAGAACTAACATCACACCATTCGAGAACTTTCCATACGTGTTCTGTCCTCATCTTCAACCCCCAGCGAAGAGTTCCAGTAATAATGGTATCAGTTGGAGATTGATTGTGTGTCTTTTCCTCACAATCCTGAGTGTCGGTCAGCTTCTCTGATTGCCATGTGTTGAAATAATTTACTCAATCTAGCAATCGCCTAGACTGATGCAGTGAACGAACTACCAAGCAAACAAACCAACGAACTTAATTTTCAACGGGTTACAAATTGGGCGCTTAGGCCATTCTTACATTTAGCCCTTCCGACCACTCATTTCTCATACATCTATAATCTATTGTGAATGTTACATTTTCACAGAAAATACATTGTCACTACGAATGTGGTGTACATAAGTAATGCATATTACTATGTTATAAGACAGAAAAAGAGAAAAGAAAATCACAACAACAGAAATGAGATTATTGAGAAAAATACTCAATGTGTCAAGAAGAGATAAGATCAGAAATGAAGAAATCAGGACTAAAGCAGGGGTTATAACAGCGTTAGACTTTATTAGAAGGCGACAAGTCAAATGGTTCGGGCATGCAAGTAGGTTACCAGCTAACAATATACCACAGCAAGCAATGATGTACAAACCAGATGGAAGCAGAGGAAGAGGCCGACCACGTAAACGATGTACGGAGGGAACAGCAGAATCCATGGGAATATCGATACATGAAGCCCACAAGCGGGTACTCTCCCGTTGTTTATACTTCAACTCGACAATGCACGGTACAAGAGGAACATGGTGTGATGAGATGATGAGATGAGACACGCTCGCACACACACACACACACACACACACACACACACATACACACACACACGTATATAAACACTTACATACATACCTACATATACATCATTTACACAAACTCGCACATGTATACACCCATCATTAACTCACAAATACACATTACCTCGGATGCACATATACTCACTCACAATCATTAACGCACTAACAAACATTTACTCGTACACACATAATATCTCTCTCTCTCTCTCTCTCTCTCTCTCTCTCTCTCTCTCTCTCTCTCTCTCTCTCTCTCGCTTTTCGTATCTCTCTCTCTCGCTTTCTCTCTCTCCCCACCTCCTGCTCTCTCTCTCTCCCGCTCTGTCAGTCTGTCTGTCTGTCTGTCTGTCTGTCTGTCTGTCTGTCTGTCTGTCTGTCTGTCTGTCTGTCTCTCTCTCTCTCTCTCTCTCTCTCTCTCTCTCTCTCTCTCTCTCTCTCTCTCTCTCTCACTCCTTCTCTTACATGCTTGAAGAAAATACTTCAAGTTAATAGTTAAAAAGCTCGAGGTTTTGTCATATGGGTTGTTGGGGAAGAGGGTACTACTAAGCCTATGGTTTAGAACGATTCACTTTCTATTGGTGATGTGGACAGTAAGATGCCGACCTATCGTATCTTCATGGAAACATTTCTGGTACAGTTGCATAGCACCGGGTGATCCTGGAGACACGATATCACAAAAAAGCTTCGCATTGGCGCACTATGTTACAGCTATTCCACTTGGCAATAAATATATAAGTATTCTAGGCGATGATAAGATATTTATATACGAGAGACGCGGCCGAGGCGTACATAGAAGAAAACAGTAAGGACAACCTCATAGTATACACAGACGGATCCAAGAACGAACACGGAGAGGTGGGGCAGGAGTAGTGATCCCAGACTGGAAACTGAAGAAACAATTCAAACTAACAGACCAGACAGCAGTGTGCACGGCCGAACTGGTAGCCATACTGAAAGGACTGGAGATTGCAGCCCAAACCACCGATGAGACTATGCATATTGACAGACTCCCTGTCCTCAGTACAAACGCTCGGGAACTTCACTAGTGGAAACAGACTTCTCATAAAAGAGGCGATATTAGCGATAGCCACCAACCTCAGGTACATGGGTTGCCAAGTCACCATCAGTTGGATATCAGCCCACAGGGGTATCCCGGGAAACGAGCAAGCAGACAGAGCGGCGAAACGAGGACTAACCAGCAGTAATAAAATCATCACAGGCCTAGGAAATGTAGAAGGAAAGAGTATCATCAAAAACTACGTACTCCAGGAAAGGAGGAAACAGTGGCGAGACAGCGCTAGAGGCCGACATGCATACCAAGTACTGGGTGAACCCAGATACAAGCCACAAGTCAAGACCAACATGAAAGCACCGGCAAACAGTACAACTATGGAAAGTCAGACTTGGTAACTAGAAAGACGCAAGAGAGAACCCATACTGCAGAGCAGGCCTAGAAGTCAATACCATGGAAAATTACCTAATAACCTGCAGCGAGTACAATAGTGAACGAAGGGAACTAAGAGATCTTTTTTTTTTAATTCGCATATCCTTTACAGGACATCGCTGTCAACAGCAGCATCTTTCAGCTGTCTGTTGATTTCTTGGCAAGATTACGCTCAGTAGTTTGCCATTGCTTTCTGATCGGCCGGCTCAGTGTCCCGCAAGTCACCAGCGGGGGACGAACCGCTCCCAGCTCGCTCCCGCTACGAGACTCTGCGTGACAAACGGGATTACGGAGAAAGTGTTGTAACCCCTCAGCCAGAGAGACCGGCACTAAGAGATTACTTCGTCAAAACTAAGACCCCAATGACGATGAGGGAGTGCCTGCACACAAACAGCAACCCAGAAATACAGCGACTGGTCAGACAGTTCATATGCAGAACAGGGAAGACCCTATAACTGTTCTACATTGTATATATCTATATGTATATTTTGAAGAAACAAAAAAATACATTATATATGTATGTATTAAAAATAAAAATACCTGTTGTCCTGATAGGGACAGCTGAGTGTGGCGGGGAGAGTGGCAGGTTGGTGGTTTGGCTCTTCCGGAAGGGTTCCTGAAGAGGGCTGACGGGGAGATCGGGTCGTCTTGTTGTTGCACCAACCCATACACCGATGACGACAACAAGAAAGCGAATGTAGATGAGTATGGGCCGCTGGCCGGGGGTACAACTTGAGTCCTGCACTTGAACTCACTGCATTTGCCTACATCAAGTCCTTATGAGGACTAGGACATGACTAGGGCCAACCCCGGTGAGGACAACACAAGAAGCAACCAGCACGTACTAGTGCTAATAAGACGAAATAAACCAACAAACGAAAGACTGCGGAACCTAGTAGGCCCTACCAAGGTCCGGTCTTTATCAGGACCAACATAAGATAGAAAGGAAATAACCAGGCAGCACAAAAACAACCTCATCCGACAAACAGAGCGGAACCAATGAAACCAGTATGAATTAGGACTAACAGTCCACACAACCACGGATCTCAACAATAACCACAGCTGAGGAGGCAGGTTTAACGAGACCGAATTTGGAATTTATTTTTTCTTGAAAATTGGAATTAGAATTTGATAATACATTTTAATTCGATGGTTAAAAAATAAGGAAAAGAGGAAAGATAAAGCGAAATATAATAATAATAATAATAATAATAATAATAATAATAATAATAATAATAATAATAATAATACGAAGAAGAAGTAGAAGAAGAAGAGAAGAAAGGGAACATGAGAAGAAAGGGAAGAAGAAGAGAAGGAAGAAGAAGAGGAGGAAGATGAAGAGGAGGAGAAGGAAGAAGAAGAACAAGAAGAACAGATGTCAAAGAAGAAAAAGGAAGAGGAGGAAGTTGAGACGAGGTAGGAACAAAACTAATAAGAAGTAGAAGAAGATAAAAAGGACGAAAAAAAAAAAAGAAGAGAAGAGGAACCAGAAATGTCACATTAATGACATCAGCTAACAACATAGAATAACCCTACTCTCGATACAGGATAGCGAATGAAAAGCTTCCGCGACACATCAGAGTCTTAGAACCGGGTTAATTCAGTCAACTAACTTCACTTAAGGGCTCCAAGACCTAACTGGAGATGAATAAGATCACAGTCTGGAAACAAAGGCATCAATTTGTTGTCTGTCGAGATCCCGGCTAGCAGAGACTAAGTGCCAGATAAGTAAACAGAGTGAAGAGAATCCTGAATGACAGAGGGATAGATATAAATTAGTGTTTTCAGCTCATTTTACATGCGGGAATAAAGAGACCTGACACATACTTCAATACAATTATATTCTTTAAAGATAAAAGCCAACTCAGGAAAATACCCAAGGACAAAAGAAATCAAACATGAAGAGAGAGAGAGAGAGAGAGAGAGAGAGAGAGAGAGAGAGAGAGAGACGAGAGAGAGAGACAGAGAGACAGAGAGACAGAGACAGAGAGACAGAGAGACAGAGAGAGTCACATACCCTGACTTAGTCAGAACTGGAAATAAACGATGGAAACTGGTAAAAGCCATGAATAATGAAGGATCTAGTAAGAAGTAAGGAACAAATAAGGAACCATCTTGGTTACATGGCGGGACACAAGCTGCAAATGCAATTATGGAATATTATATTAAGGAAAACAACACTAATATCACAAGAGAGACATACAATAATAACACAAAACTGTCAACAGAATATTTGACAATAATCTTAAACATGGAAGATATGTTTATTTCAATCTTCAATAAAAGTACATTGTTAAAAAAAATACATCACAGAAAAATACACAAGGATGCAAAACCAAACATAAAGACACTATTAAAGAGGGGGAAAAAATAGAAAAAAAAATTGACTTAGGCAGCATTGGAAATAAACTATGGAAACTGGTAAAAGCCGAGATAATGAAGGATTCGGTAAGAAATAAGGGACAAACAAGGAAAGACCTTGCTTACTGTTACAAATGCACTGATGGAACATAATAAAGTCAAACTACGTACATTGATATCACAAGAGAACAAGCAGATTCCAACAAAGCCCAAGAAACATACAATAATAACAACAGATCCAGCAACAGAATATATGTTAGTTGCATGTCATTTACAGGACGTAGCAGTCAACCCTAGCATTTTTTGGCTGTTCATGATTCATGGGCAAGTTTACGTTCAGTAGTTTGTTATTGCTTTCTGAACAATCGGCACCCATACCATTTCATACAAAAAAAACAACGTAAGGCGGTCTGATGCCAAATCGCGCACATCTGTATTTCGAACGTGGTATGCGGGATTACGAACTGCTTCAGTAACGCCTTCTCCACGGAGCCAGAATATATGAAAGCAAATGTAACCATACGACGAAATGTGTATCCCATTCAGTAGCAGTAATCTTTCAGTCACACGTGTTCTCTTGTTCCGGTTTAGCACTCATTTCCGCCATCTTTTTTTTTACCCACACGAGTGCTACACGTGCCGTGTCTATAACAAGGCGGCTCTGCACTATAGATAAGCAACGTATAATTAAATATATTCATGTAGATTTGTTCATGTCATTGCATCAGTGTGTGATTGTTGTTTGTGTACCGATGAAAGCTTTATCCGCAACGTCAATTTTGTTACTTATGATTGTGCCCAGGTAAAGATGACGGACTCTACTTCCCTTGTTCATTGATTCACTCACTGGTTCAGTGAGGTGAAGTAATGTGTCCGTGTGTGATTCACTCACTGAGTCCTAGACAAACAGTTGTGGTGAAGTAATGCTTGCCCTTATGAAACAGAGTCAAGGCTTCATTCAGTAAGCGTGACAAATGTAGAGTAGAGGAGTCACACATACTAGGTCAAGAAAACACTGGTTTAATGTAACAGCTGGCTGAAGTAGAAGAATTCAAATGTCATTTGCAGGACGCCGTGAACAACCCTACGTTGAATTTCTAAATAATTTTACGCTCAGCTGTTTGCCATTCTGAACGAGAAGTGAACGTTGAAGTACAACTGGCCGGTGGAAGGAGCAGTCCCACTACCCCGCCTTCAGCGCACCACAAGGTCTGATCAACACGGCCTCAACACTGCCATAGAGTAAGTTTAAAGTAATAATGCATTTAACATTTTTTTAAGGAAAGGAGGAAGGAGAGAGCGGAATAGGATATTAATAATAAAAATAATAATAATAATAATAATAATAATAATGTCGGCGAATAGGAAGGGGTTGAGGACTGACAAAAAAGTCGAAGAAGACGACGAAATTGAAGAAAATGAGACAAAAGCAGAATAGTGATAGCAACAAGAGTAATAATAATAATAATAATAATAATAATAATAAGAAGAAGAAGAAGAAGAAGAAGAAGAAGAAGGAGAAGAAGAAAAACAGCAACAACAACAACAACACATAAAACAACAACAACAACAACAAGAGGAGGAGGAGAAGTTGGAGGAAGAAGAAGAAGAAGTGGAGCAGAACATCTTATTCTTCTTCTTGTTCGTCTGCTTCTTGTCATCGTAATTATTGTAATTATTATGTGGCATGCCAAGAGGACCTATCCTTCTCTTTTTTGCCCACTTCTTTGGTGAATAATCGGTCAGCAGCGCCGCGATAGCTACATCGGGGTGTGTTTCCTGTCTCAACCACGTGGAGGTGCAGTTGCGATCAATGGCGGACTAACCAGGTGTCATCTTGCCCGTTGGCAATTGGGTCACGTGAACTGGACCTCCTTAACCAATAGAATCTATGTTAAAATGTTAATGACCTTTTAGTCCCGACAACAAATATTTTAGACCCAATTTCCATTGGAATTGGATGTTAGACCCAGTCCGCCTCTGTGTGGGATCGTAAATTTCTCCCGATGCTGTTTCATGCTATGAGTCTGTGATGTGGTAGCGCAATCATATTTTGTAAGACTGAGGGCCAGGAAGAGTTGGTTGTTCTTTCCTTCACTTTGGTAGGAGATGAGCCCAGGCGTTGAACCCGCATCCGCCCGTGTTCTTGACATTACCAGGGTTGTTGGCTATCAACTTCGCTAGCGCCGGGCGAGATCTTCTCTTACTAGAAATATGACTTAAAAAATGTTTGCATATCCTTTACAGGACATTGCTGTCAACATCAGCATCTTTCAGCTGATTGTTGATTTCTTGGCAAGATTACGCTCAGTAGTTTGCCATTGCTTTCTGAGCGGCCGGCTCACATATCGCGTAAGTTACCGACGCGATTGTAACCACTGCTGATTTTCACCGTGGTCACGTTACTTACGAGAGCATACGAGATTACGGAGAAAAGTCGCTAACCTCTAGGCCAGGAAGGCGGCTAGAAATATGACTACCTGATGTCATTTCTCAAAATCTCCCGATACTTTTAGAGGACCTGAGAGTGGAGGTCACTAAAATAAAAAAAATAATCTGCATGAGTGGGGATTCTATCACGTGACCACCGGGCCGGTTGGCCAGTACCCTAGCCACTGTGCTACCGTGGCCCTAAGACAGATAGCGTAAGTAAAGTACAACAAAACACATATCCTTTTACACAACTTAATTTGCATATAACATATGGTGCTCCATTCATCCATCATGTGCCATGCCGATAAGTATGGGCGGTCATGTTCTGCCATCTCACAAGATCACCAGAGTAATGGATCAGCTCCGTGTTCCTGTCTCGACCATGCCATGTGGCCAAGCCATCCAGGTATTTACCTCTCGGTCTTCCCTTTGGTCTCTTTCCTTCGATCTTGCCAGTTGTCACCAAGTTCTCCAATTCATTTCTTCTCATAACAAGCCCACATAATTTTGACTGTCTACGTCTAATGTACTCTAATCAGTTTACCATCTTCATTTGTTTCTAGAAGGACGTGTTCATTGGTTTTTCTGTCTGTCCGTGGTATTCTTTGTATTCTCCTCAGAAACCACATTTCCACGGCCATCAGAGGTTTTTCAGCTTGACTATTTATTGTCCACGCTTCACATCCATACAAAAGTATAGGTTCTATGTAGCACTTCAACACTCTTTTTCTCGTTTCAATTGATATCTTTGTATTGGTCAGTATGTTTTTCATCTTGCAAGAGGCTACTTTCGCAATGACAATTCTTGTTCTAATCTCTTCAAGGCATCTTTCATCGTTGTTATGACTGTGCCTAAATAACTGTATCGATTCACTTGCTTAAGAATATGCCCATTTAATCGTATACCACATTGTGGTATTTCCGTCTTCCCAGTGACGACCATAATCTGTGTCTTCTTAATATTCAGTTCTAGCCTTAGTTCTTCACTGTGTGCAACAACCGCATCTACTAAATTTTGCAGGTCCTGTTCATTGTCTGCAATTAAGACTATCATCTGCATATCTAATGTTATTGATGTATCGTCCCCCAATGTTGATTCTTTCCATATCTTCTATATTTCTGAGAATATTCTCACTGTACAGGGTAGAAAGATCTACAGACATTACACATCTACGTCTCACACCTCTTTTAATAGGCTGATATTGACCTACATCATTTTCAGTTCTGATGGCAGCTTGTTGTTTCCAATATATGTTTCTTACAAGTCTAAGGTCTTTTCCATCAATGTGTAGATCTGCAAGCATCTCTATCATGTTGACATGTCTTACTTTATCGAAAGCTTTTGTGTAGTCAATAAAACAAAGATATAGATCTTTGTTTACTTCTATAGAACGTTCAATTACTGTTCTCATATATATACACAGCATTTACTGTGCCCTTGCCTTCTACAAACCCACATTGTTCTTCTCCTTCATCTGACGAGTGGCCAGACCATAAATCAGGCAACATATTGCTTGCGGCTTCTGTCTTTAAATTTCTTATGGAAATACATTATTTTGAACCTGCTACATGTTGATGACAATGTCTAAAAAACATTGCTATCTTTGTAAGCAATTAACAAGAATTTTCCTATTGTGAGTGACACTTCGGCATTGCCTGATTTCTATGTCAACTTTGCCTACAGAACATTCTGTATCACATGTGCACTTTTCATTTCTCCGTTCATATCTCAGAAATGGTCAGATTTTAAAATCCAGAACTGGTTACTAGTTTTAAGAATTGACATATCTTTACAAATGCCACAACCAGAGATGCCCAAATCGGCATTTATAGTGAATAGCGTCTATTCCGCTCACGCTGTAACATTTTATCTGTTTTAGCATAACAAGTTTCCTGAAGGCAGGCCAGATTATAATGATCACCCTGTTGTAATTTTCTAAATTGCCACATCAAATCAATCGGCGGAATCTCAAAACTGAACATTTCCGCAGGCACTTGGATAAAGCTGTAGTTGATTGATTTCCTCAATAATTTTACACCTTTCTCTTGTTTTATCATTTTTTTTTATTCGAAGGAGCCAAAACAAAAAACAAAAAACACTCCTCGTCATGTTCTGCTTCTGATCTTTATCCCCAATGGTGCATAGACCGTTAACTAAACCATGCCAAGCCAATGTTATTAATGTCTCTGTAATTCTCTTCTCCGAGTATTGTTAGATCTAATGCTATTTCTTTAACCTTCTTGATTCCAGACTAGGGGATGTTTATTTGGCCTATGTGTCTGTGTAAGCATGTTGTATCAGAATTGGTCTGTCTATGTCATCATATTGTATCTTTGTCGGTCTGTCTGTTTATGTCAGTATGTAGTATGAGAGATGACCTTTCTATGTCAATTTGTCGTATCAGTCCAGACCGTTATGTTTGCCAGTTTGCAATTTCCGAGATCGTCTTTCTGTGTTATGTCAAGTTTCGTATAAGAGTGTGTCTCTCTGTCTGAGTAAGCCTGTCGTATAAGAGTTAGTCTTTCTGTTCGTTAGCCAAACGTATTAGAATTGTTCGTATGTCTATGTCAGCCAGTAGTATTAGAATTGTACTTCTGTCCATGTCAGCATGTCGTACCAGTGATTTTCTCTCTATTTGTCAGCCTGTTGTATCAGAGCTTGTCTCTCTGTCTAGGTCAGCCTGTCGTATCAGAGCTTCTTTCTCTGTTTATGTCAGCCTGTCGTATCAGTGTTTATCCTTCTTCTTCTTCTTCTTCTTCTTCTTCTTCTTCTTCTTCTTCTTCTTCTTCTTCTTCTTCTTTCTTCTTCTTCTTCTTCTTCTTCTTCTTCTTCTTCTCTTCTTCTTCTTCTTCTTCTTCTTCTTCTTCTTCTTCTTCTTCTCTTCTTCTTCTTCTTCTCTTCTTCTCCTCCTCTCCTCCTCCTCTTCTTCTTCTTCTTCTTCTTCTTCTTCTTCTTCTTCTTCTCTTCTTCTTCTTCTTCTTCTTCTTCTTCTTCTTATTCTTCTTCTTCTTTCTTCCTTCTTCTTCTTCTTCTTCTTCTCTCCTTCTTCTCTTCTTCTTCTTCTTCTTCTTCTTCTTCTTCTTCTTCTTCTTCTTCTTCTTCTTCTTCTTCTGCTTTCTTTCTTCTTCTTCTTCTTCTTCTTCTTCTTCTTCTCTTCTTCTTCTTCTTCTTCTTCTCTTCCTTCTTCTTTCCTCCTCTTCTTCTTTCTTTCTTCTTCTTCTTCTTCTTCTTCTTCTTCTTCTTCTTCTTCTCTTCTTCTTCTTCTTCTTCTTCTTCTTCTTCTTCTTCTCTTCTTCTTCTTCTTCTTCTCCTCTTCTTCTTCCTCTTTCTTCTTCTTCTTCTTCTTCTTCTTTCTTCGTCTTCTTCTTCTTCTTCTTCTTCTTCTTCTTCTTCTTCATTCTTCTTCTTCTTCTTATCTTCTTCTTCTTCTTCTTCTTCTTCTTCTTCTTCCTTCGTCTTCTTCTTCTTCGTCTTCTTCTTCTTCTTCTTCTTCTTCTCTTCTTCTTCTTCTTCTTCTTCTTCTTCTTTCTTCTTCTTCTTCTTCCTTACTTCTTCTTCTTCTTCTTCTTTTCTTCTTCTTCTTCTTCTTCTTCTTCTCTCTTCTCTTCTTCTTCTTCTTCTTCTTCTTCTTCTTCTTCTTCTTCTTCTCTTCCTCTTCTTCTCTTCTTCTTCTTCTTCTTCTTCTTCTTCTTCTTCTTCTTCTTCTTCTTCTTCTTCTTCTTCTTCTTCTTCTTCTTCTTCTTCTTCTTCTTCTTCTTCTTCTTCTTCTTCTTCTTCTTCTTCTTCGTCTTCTTCTGTGTTCATCCGGAGTTTTTTTTTTTTTCGTACGTGCCTGTTTACAGCAGAGCTGCGTTCTTGCGCCGTTAGGCCGACACATCCGACTTCTGCGGGCATTTGTTGACCGGGTTAACCTTCCCGGGTTTTTCTTTCAATCTGTCAGAATGTCGTATCAGAGCTTGTCTCTGTGTCTATGTCAGCCTGTCGTATCAGAGCTTGTCTCATGGTTCCGTCGTCCTGCTACTGGGTTAAGTGCGAGGTTCGACACTGTGAGCTGTAAATTTCGTGTGAAATGCTGTTACATCTGTCCCCTGTTGTTTTGAGCGTGAACTGCATGTTCAGAATAATGGCGGTCGGCTTTGTCGGAAAACTTACTGAATTTGCCTTATGCAGAAATGTGTGGCTGCTGGTTTTCTAGTGACTGTTGCTTCCATCGACGGTGAACTGTATGTTTCGTTGAGGACTTTTTGGTTGGCATTCTGGTGACAGCATTATGTACAGTGAAATGTTTTACATCTGACCGCCGTTGTTTGTAGCGTGAACTGCATGTTCGGGAAAAAAATGGCGGCTGGCTTTGTCGCAAAACGGACTGGTTTGCCTTATGCAGTAATGCGTGGCTGCTGGCTTTCTAGTGATTGCCGCTTCCATCAACGATGAACTGTAATTTTCGTGGAGGTCTTTTGTGTTGGGAATCTGGCGGTGGCATTATGTACAGTGAAATTCTTTTAAATCTCGTCCGCGGTTGTTTGTAGCGTGAACTGCATGTTTGGAATAATGATTTTTTCTCAGAACTGAGAATGGAGGACATTTGTGTTGACATTCTGGCGGCGGCATTATGCACAGTGTACCTGTGCGGGCTGTTGGTTGGTCGAGAAACCTGTCTGCTCCACATTTCACATGGTGCAGTGAAGAGCAGTTTGTGTGATATTCAATGGCGGGTAGGGTTTTGTGCAAAACCCGCGACTAACTATAACCTTAATACAACTAATAACTGGCTAACTGGCTTTCTATGATTGACTGCTTCCTAAACGATAAACTGACTGACTGATTTTGTGACTGACTCTGCGGTGGCTTATGACTGAAACTACTAATCAAAATCCCAACCAACTTACTTGACAAAGCTGAACTAACAACTAACTAATAATGACTATTTACTCAGAACTAGAATAACATTTGCTGTTACTTCTGGCCGCTTATCACAGTGTCTGCCTGTTATGTTGTCGAATAAAGGGTCTGCTCTGCATTTCACCAGGGTCAGTTAAGAGCATGTCATGTGTGATATTCAGGCCAGGTATGGGAGCTTGTATTTGAATCAGCGTCTAACAAAATTTAAATCTCTCTAACTATCCCTGCCTCTCTATCAACTTTTCTTTCTCTAATCAGCTGACTGACTGATTTGACTGACTGACTGACGACTAACTGACTGACTGACTGACTGACTGACTAACTACCTAACTAAGCAACCAACCAACCAACCAACTAACTAACTAACTAACCAACTAACTAACTAACTAACTAACTAACTAACTATATAAATAACTAACTAACTAACTAACTAACTAACTAACTAACTAACTAACTAGCTTCCATGTAAGCGTGTCTTATCAGAGCTGCTCTCTCTGTCTATGTCAGCCTGTCGTATCAGAGCTTGTCTCTCTGTCTCTGTCAGCATGTCGCATCAAAGCTTGTCTCTCTGTCTATGTCAGCCTGTCGTATCAGAAACTGTCTCTCTGTCTATGCAAAAAGCACCACTACACTGTTTCCACGTAGGATGAGAACATGGTCTGCTCCCACATGGAAACAGTGTAGTGGTGCTTTATGCTTTTGTGTTTTTGTTTTGTATTTCGTTGTTTATCTATCTGTGTTGTCCTGTCCTTGACAAAGATTCTGAGAATCGAAACGCCGGCCGTCCTGTGTGTCGTATTGTACGCTTTTGTGTGTATATTATTTTATTATTCATTTTATATATTTAGTGATTACTTCTGATTTTTGATTTTCACCTTTATTCTGGTATACGATGGATCTCCTTGTAAGGTATGTGCAACGTGTTTGTGTTTAGTACGTTTCTTCTCGCAGGAGCTTAATATATCTATTTGTTTCCAATTCATATTGTTGTAGCCTCTTTACATTCATTTCTATATTGCTCTTCCTTTTGGATGTTGTTGATGCTATTTAACCATAAATGTCTGGCATTCTTTTTCCTAATGACTGCTTCTTCAGTCCGAATTCGAGCTTATGTATCTGTTTCTTAAAAAAATAGGTTTTACAAAGGTGGTGATGTTAACCCCACGCTTCAACCCCCAACCTGGAGGACCAGGGTGTTTCTCTTTGTCTGTTCTCTACCCTTTGACCTGTGCGGCTTGGGAGGCCCTGCTGGCAGCTACGCTACCGCCGGTATAGCTATCGGGGTCATTGAGAAACTCAAGCACCTCCACCACGACAAGGTGGAAACACCATCGGGGGAGATACTGGATTGCAATAAATACAGAGTTACATAATTCATGAGGTATATATATGTATATATACACAACGACAAGGTTGAAACACCATCGGGGGAGATACTGGATTGCAATAAATACAGGGTTACATAATTTCTGAGGTATATACATATGTATATATAACCTCATGAATTATGTAACTCTGTATTTATTGCAATCCCAAAGAAATCGGGAGCCTTGGAATGTGATCAACATCGAACAATTAGTATAATTAGTCACATCACGAAGAATTTGTTAAGAATTATCATGCAAAGAGTTTGGAAGAAAATATAACCTGAAATTGGAGAAGAACAATGTGGGTTTGTAGAAGGCAAGGGTACAGTAAATGCTTTGTGTCTACTGAGAACAGTAATTGAAAGTTTTATAAAAGTAAACAAAGATCTACACCTTAGCTTTATTGACTACACAAAGGCTTTCGATAAAGTGAAACAGGTCGACATGATAAGGATGCTTGAAGATCTAAAGATTGATGGAAACGATCTTAGACTTGTAAGAAACATTTATTGGAAACAACAAGCTGCCATAAGAATTGATAATGAAGTAGGTCAATATTAGCCTATTAAGTGAGGAGTGAGACAGGGATGTGTAATGTCTCCAGATCTTTTTCCCCTCTACAGTGAAAATGTTTTCAGAAATATAGAAGATATGGAAGGAATCAACATTGGGGGACGATACATCTGCATATTCTTAAACAAGTGAATACGTACATTTGTCTCGGAACAGTCATAACATCTGAAGGGAGAATGCCTTGAAGAAATTAGAACAAGAATTGCGATTGCGAAGGTAGCCTTTTGCAAGATGAAGAACACCCTGACCAACAAAAAGATATCAATTGAAACGAGAAAAAGAGTGTTGAGGTGCTACATAGAACTTATACTTTCGTATGGATGTGAAGCGTGGACAATGAGCAGACAAGCTGAATAAAATCTGATGACTGTGGATTGTGGTTTCTGAGGAAAACGCAAACAATACAGTGGACAGACAGTAAAACAAATGAAGAAGTCCTTCAAGAAACAAATAAAGATCGTAAACTGATTAGAGACATTAGACAGTCAACTGTCTGGACCATGAGTATGACTACAGCTCACATTCTTATCACGGCTGTAGATCTCCTTGTGCGAGAAACACGCTTTAATCCGCACCCGGGAGATAAAGGCCTCTCCTAAACAGAAGACTCGGAGCTGAGACAGTGGTAGAGAACGGCTCAGACTCATTGTGGGCAATGGCAACATTTATATTTATAAATACAAATATGTAAGAGTAATATCACGATGTTGTGATTATGTTAAACGTACAAACGTCGTGACAATATACCGTTTGAAACAGCATCGGTGTTCGGATGTAATAATTATATGAATCGTCGTGTTGTTCGGAGGATATAAGAGAGCCACTCATACCAATGACAACGTGTGACTTCTGACTCTCGAAGTGTGACTTCTGACATCTCAGAGTGTTACTTCTAAATCTCAAAGGGTTACTTCTAAATCTCAAAGTGTTACTTCTAAATCTCAACGTGTTACTTCTGACATCTTAAAGTGTTGTTCACGACAAGTGCAAATTCTCTACCAGTATAATCAGCCACGTAATGATACCATCAGCGGCTCAATAAATAGTCAATACTTCTGTACCACTTCAACAACATCAAATTCTCTTGCCATGACAACATCAATTTCCCAGAGTCATGACAATGATGATGGATCTCAGACAACAGCAAAAATATAAACAATATAATAATTACAAACACATAGAAAATGGATGTAAATAGGAAATGTGATGCTAAATGATGTTACATGAAGTATTAATGCACGCAAAGCATACAAAAAACAGCAACGAATATATCCATCACAAGAATATGTTTAAAACGAAGAGAAACGTAAACAATCTGGAAAATAGGAGCTGACGTTAGAAATTAGAAAAACGAAGTCTAGTTTCTGGATCTCGTATTGAACTTGTCTGCTACTGCCGCAGTTACTTTTTTCTACATTAGTAGCTGGTAATATGCACAACCAGAAGGACTCGTGGGATGCGTTTTTTGTCTGTCGTGTTTGCGTCATTGTATATCTATTATTAGCACGGGTCTCATCAAAGCGCCTTTAGTCTCGCGTGCGGTCTCTGAGGCTGCATGCACTTAGAGTTACAGCAATGACCTTCCGTTGGTTGCGTGGTTATGTGACTGTGGGGGTGAGTGGTTGTATGAGGAAGAAAACCAGATGCCATGATGACAGAAGATGAGAAAGATGATGAACAGCTGTGGAAGAGGCTGGAAAGAGAATGGTAAAGTTCTAAGAGCATGTCGGTTTTAATGCGCGTTAGGAAACACAACGACTGTAGCAGAAATGAAGGGGAAAAAGGAGGCCGGATAGGTGGAGTAGGAGGAGAAGGAAGAAGAACAATTAACATGAGCAAGAATAATAAGAGGAAGCAGCAGCCGGAAGAAGAAGAAGAAGAAGAAGAAGAAGAAGAAGAAGAAGAAGAAGAAGAAGAAGAAGAAGAAGAAGAAGAAGAAGAAGAAGAAGAAGATGACAGTCTTGTATGTAGACAGACTAACATGCGAAAACACAAATAAAAAAGACAGGCACGCAGGGAGTCAGACTGATAGGCAGACATGCAGATAGGCAGAAAAAAAAAACGAACGAACGAACGAACAAACGAACGAACAAACGAACGAAGGAACGGACTTTATTTTCAAAGGGTAACAAATTGGGCACGCAGGCCCGTCTTACATTCGGCCCTTCCAATCAGCCATCTTTCGTTCATCAATAGTGCAAAATACATTCACATAGAACAAAAATATTGTCAAATGAATGGTGTAGACATAAACAATGCATATTCCATGTTATGAGACACAACCCTCACCCACCCTCACATCCCCCATCCATCCACATATACCCCACCCAACCACACACACACACATACACACACACACACACATGCACACATACATGCCTCCACCCATCCACCAGCCACACATCCCACACCCACACACATCCCCCACCTACACACATCTCCCCAACCACCACACGCCCTCCCCACACCCACCACACACACCCCACCCACCCGCAAAAACACACCAGGCACACATACATGCACACACCTACCCATCTCCAAACCACACATCCCCCACCCAAACACATCCTCCACCTACTCACATCGCCCCACTGCACACTCACATCCTCCACCCATACCATTACCCACCAACACTCACCCATCCACATATCTTCCACCACCCACCCACACAACCCCAATCACCCAGCCAAACACACATCCCCAAACCACACCACCGCCACCCACATCCACATCTCCCCGCCAAGCCACACATCCCGTACCTACACACACACACACACACACACACACATATATATATATATATATATATATATATATATATATATATATATATATATATATATATATATATATATATCCCACAACCACCAACACATCCCCCACTTACACACACCCTCCTTACACACATACCCCGCCCACACAATCTCTCCCACCAACCCACACATCCCGCACCCACCCACACACACACACATCCCCTAACTTACACACACTCCAATCACTCATCATCAATCACACATCCTATAATCACACATCCCCCACCCCACACACACCCACCCACCACGCACACACATCCCCACCCAAAAACACAACTCCCAACCCAACACACACAACTCTACCCACCAAAACATCCCCCATCCACAAGCACACACCTCACCCACTCACACCCCACAACCCACACATACCACACCCATACACATCCCCACCCACACACATCTCCTCAACAAGACACATCCCCCATTCATAAACGCATCCCTCGCACACATCACCCCACTCACGCACTCATCCCTCAAACACTCAAACCCACACATTCCACCATCCAAAAATCTTTACATACATCTCACATCTACCCACCCACACTCACACACCTTAACAACCCAGCCAAACATACACATTCCCACCCTCACACACATCTTTCACCCACCGACACATCCAACACCCAACCACAACTCCCCCACCCACCAACACACACCCCTCACCCACAAACATCTCCCCTCCCACACAAAACTCAACACATATACTTATCACCTCCCACACACATCCCCCACCAACACATCCCTCCCCCACACACATCTCCCTACACATTTTCCAAACACCCTCACCACACACACAAATACATCCTCCACCACATACACTTACCCTCGACACACATACCCCACCTATACAGACATATACCCCACACACACATCCCCACACCCATCACACAACACACACACCCATCTCACACACATTCATTCACCCACACATCCCTCACCCACCCACCCACCCACCCACACACACATGCCCCACCTAAACATCTCCCCACCCACCAACCCCCACACACTTCCAACCATCCACCCAAACATGCACCATCCACACTCACCCTCACCAATACACACTTTCCCCACACACCACACATTCCTCCACCCACCCATACATCCACCATCCACCCATACACACCTCCCCACAGATAACCTCTCCACACATAATCCCCCACACACATCCCCCCCCCCCCACACACACACACACATATCCCCACATACACATCCACACACGCAGTCTCACATCTAGTCACATACATTATGCCTCACATAATCACTGAAACTAGTATGAATAAACTCCTACCCTTTACACACACATACACTGACGAATGTCGTGAGCATTCTCGCATAAATTGTAAAAAATAGAGATAAAATTGTACATACACATTGTGTAACGTAAAAATTAGTGATACAATTCAACTCTCTCTCTCTTTTCTTACACACAAACTCTCTACACTCACTCACTCTCTCTCATTCACTCTCACTCACTCACACTCACTAGCTCTCTCAACCACTCTACAGTAATGTGTATGTGTTCATATTATACATTGTCACGAAGTGAATGTTGACTAAGTGACAGATAGAGTGGCTATGGTCGTGTCTAGGGTATGTCCTTGTAACAATATGAGGTTGAACAACAGATTAACCAAGATGCATCACACCCAAACACCAGTCAGTGAACAAGCGTTAATTTGCGCACATAATATTCCTTTAATGATGAATTAACAGACACATGTAGCATATAAATCCAGGAACAATAATTCTCTAAGAATATATCTCCATCCCAATGGAACACGTTGAATAACCCTGCCTCTCAAGGCTACTAAAATATCGTCCCACACGACAGGTATACTAGCCTCTCTCTAGGCCCGACTCAAAGTAACCCACTATGGGTCTCGAATTCCACTCACTATCCCTGGAACCCACAGTGCGGAGTTCTCTTCAGAACTCCGTCACAATTCTTCACGTTCTCAGACCACGACCTTCTCCTGGTCCGGTCTAGACTCAACTCTCAGCTCGGAGTCCAAACATCAACTGCCCGCCGTCAGTCTTTGTCCCTCTCTTCTCAACAATTCCATCCCCCACAATGCTTCACACACAACACACCACCTCACTGCTCCAACTGTCTGCCCCTTCTTGCAGCCCCTCTCCCTTACCGTTTATCTCCTTATATTCTCTTTCCGGTGAATGCCCTTTCACCTCTTGAACTGTTTATATTGTACGGCCACTCACCTTAATGCCACTGAACACAGGCATGTGACACTACCCCACCCTCAAAAGAAAACATCGTTTTCAAATGTTGAGAGACTCATACTTATCAAATATGTGACCCAGACACAATGCCTGGGTAGCCCTAAGTATGGCTGCACTTACTCTAGCTACCACACTACATAATACATCAAATACTCATAGTACACTCCCATATTCCCCACACATAAATACAAACAACTTTCTATCTTTTGTATCAATGCATGAACTAATACATCACATCATAATAATAATACATCATAGAAAATCATTATACTTATGTACCCACAGGTCTCTTACTACTTCACGACCACACAATACTATTTGTGTACCGACCCTATATCAGGTGGTTCTGTTCTTGCATTAACCCACCTCTGATTCCTGTCGATGCTGTGTCTACCTTTCATGTACCCATCACTCATGGTACCTCTACAATTACAACATCTGTTTGTTATCCCTAGCCCTGGGTCAGTAATGTCGCGACAACTCTTTTGACCCGACTCAACTTTCCTATCTGTATATTGCACCGTTACACTTGAGTCTCTGTTTAGTCTGAACTCTTTATTCAATCTTGGCCCATATATCTGGCACCTTTCTTTCTGCTGCATCCGCCTTCTGCCTATGTGCCCTGCACATGCACTATCCTGAGCTGTTCTAGTATATCGGTCTCTATGTGTTAACGGTAATACTACTTGCCCACATGCAGTTCCGCCATCTGAAAAGTGGCGAGTGAGAACATTGTTCTTCCTCTCGAAGCACCATCTACCTTTCTTTGACTGCCTATGTTCTACTCTCCTACACCCATGTGAACCTTTGTTCAGAGTAGTATCTTGTCTCTGGGAGCCACTAGCACTATATTTGGGATCCATTCTCATCTGCTCAGCTGTACTATCCTTGTCCTGAGTTCCTGTGTCTACTTCAAGTGCCTCTTCTACCTCAGCTATACTCTCTAATTTAGGTTCTATTGTGGTAACTACCTCATTACTGCTTACACTATATTTTTGGTCCCAATAAACTACTTCCTCTTCTGTACACTCTTTAACTCCTATAACATTTCCTATGATGAGATCTGCCACTGGTGAGTCTAAAACACATGCTGTCACTCTTCCTGTTATGTATGGTGTTTTTACTGTTATCACGGCTATTGGGTAGAATTCTACTGTCCCATTAAATGTTATGGATCTAATCTTTTCCCCTGTATAATCCGAGGGTTGCACTAAACTCTTTCTCACCCCGATGGACGTACATCCGGAATCCCTAATTGTTAACGCTGGCCTATCATTAACAAACCCATGATGCATCTTCAGACTTCCTCCTTCATGCACTGCTGATCCTGCTTTAACTGTGTGACCACATATTAAGACTGGCTGACTATCTTTTTCAAAAAGAGGTTTGCACCCACTACACTCTTCATTGTTCAGCGTCTCAATTACTTGTGCTGCATTTGAGTGCTCTGTTTCTCTCATCCTACATTGATGACTGGACATGCCCGTTCCTTCCACATTTGAAACAAGTGATCTCCCTTTTACTGTTGTTCGTTGGTCCATCTGATGGTTGTGCATCACACTCTGCCATTTTGTGTCTCCAGCTCCCACAATTCCAGCATCCGGCATAATTTGGACGTCTCTGGAAGTTCCCTCTTCTATATGGGTACCGTCCTACTCTACCAACATTGTTTCCTCGGAAACCATTATCTTGAAGTTCTTGCTGCTCACCTTTCTGTGCTGCATCCACACTTTTCGCCCTTGGTCTGATGACTGGATTCTGGTCCTGTTTAGTGTACGCTGCACAGACTATTTCCTCACTCATTAGTTTCCCAATAGAACTGTTAGGATGTGCCGTCATATAGTTTTGCCCTAACTGAGACATTGTGTCTATGTCCTTTGGCTTCCGTTCTCAAAGAACGCCACTAAATTAGAATTGCATGCAGATACTACCTTGTCTCTTAACATTAGATCTACTAATTTATTAAAATCTTTCCCTACTTCTGCAAGCTCCATCCATTTGTTAAATGCATTCTTTACAGTGTTAACAAAGTCTGTGAAATCTTGATTTGTCTCTGGCACTAACTGTCTAAACTTTGTCCTATATCCATGCTCAGTGAGTTGGAACTTAGTCAGCAAACGTTGACGTAAGATAGTGTAGTTGTTTCTTTCTTCTACAGGTAAATTGAACATGGTGTCTAGTGCCTTGCCCGTAAGAAGTTCGCCAAGTCTAATAGCATACTGGTCTTCGGGGATGCCTAACACTTTCGCTGATGCCTGATATCTGTCAAGATAAGCTTCAAGGTTGTCTCGGTCCGTAAAGTATGGCAGTTTTAATCTCTGTGACGACTGCGAAGGTCTTCTGCTTTCCTCACTTTGACCTTTCGAAGATAGTTCTAGTTTTCTTAACTCGATTTCAGTTTGCATCTGACACTTGATCTTCTCTTTCTCAATTTCCATTTTCATTTGTGTCTCTTTCTCTTCCTGTAGACGCTTTGCCTCGCGTTCATTATGCCTCTCCTCTCTTTCAATCTGTTTTTGTTCTTTTGCTTCGGCATACTCCTGTAACTCTTTACCCTTCAGGCCTATTCGTTCACCTGCTTCAATATATTCCATTAAAGTAGGCATCTTGTACTTGTGGACACGTTGCTGTCTGTCAGCCAACTATAAATGTGACGACTCTGCTGTTAGTCTTTGTGTCACTTCCCTAAGTACACCCACACTCCCTGTATACATAAATCCGTAGTGCTACAATATCACTCTGTACTCACCCAGTCACTCTATAAGCACTAGGTAGTGAGGTGGGAAGTATCACCTATACTCCCTCGTATATATATCTATGACCAAAAATTCATGAAGTCCCTGGAAATATTGTTAAACATACATATAAAACATATACACACAAATGGATGATAACACTAAGTGATGACTATCCAACGCTAGACTTCACAAGCTGAGTACACGGAGACGATGATGACACAGAAATAAACCACAGTAACAACCACAAGCTTGTGTAGAGACACCCACAGTGCGCGTAAAATAAAAAATATAAATTGACCACGACCACTAGACAGCAGAAATGACGAAAGATCACAATAAAAACATATATCCGAACACAACAAATATTATATGTAAATATAACGAAAAGAAAGAGAGAAAGAAAAAGAATATATACTGAAAATATACACAGATCTGACGTCAGACAACTCGGCTCTAGATATTGGTTAAGACTATTTCAATGCCCCTGCATGATACGTCAACTCATTAACGTTTTTCTTACAAAAATATCGTAAGCACCAGAAAGACGAATAAATTATTGTGCTGTATCCCGACTCTCGAGAAACACCCCAACAAATCCCCTATGACAAACACTGGACCACATACAAGTAACAGCTTAACAACCGAAAACAATATTTATAAGACAATGAGCAGCAAACAGAATGTCCACATCGTTGGCCGATAAATATGTGCCCCTAATCCGTCGCCAAAAGTTCTTTTTATTCAATGTCTACGACGCTAGATTTCAAACCGACTTCTTGTTTTGTTGCGTGGTTATTTGAATTCACGTGGTGATCAAAAGTTCCAACTGTCAGACAAAAGTTGAAGATGATAGTGATATCCGTAACGTTATTGTACTTTCTCTGTACGTGGTAATAATCCAAAGTGTTCTTTCGATTTGTTGTTACTCTCGTTGCGGAGATGGCGCTTCGCTGTATCATATATGTTATAGATTCACCAAAAGAAAAGACCAAAATAATGGCAATAAATGTTCAACGCTTTCACTCTGTACCGCCAGTTCTTTTTGGCAACTGTACGCAACTATGTTCGCGGAGATGCCACGTCATCAATCGTTGACAAAATGTTTGCTGATTATAAGGTAATGCACACAAAGGGCTTTTAACAAAGCCGAACATAAAGTCTAGTTTCACACAAAACCAGCTTGTTTATCCAGTTCCACTATGGGACATCTCAGTAACTTTCCACTGTCCACGGCCTTGACCTTGCCGGACACCTCAATTCCTCTTTATCACTCTCAGTGAAAAATCCCTCTGTAACACAGTTTTCACACAAACACTTGACAGCCCCATCCGGCTGCGGTAGGGGTACTGTTACTATCCCCTTCAGTCAACTGTCCGTCAAATCAGCGACTGCCAATTTTTCTCTGTTTTCCAAACATGTACTTCCCCAGTACCTGGACGCTGGTGTACCCACCCGTCCTATTTACTGCGTCGACTAATCTTGACCAGTCAACTTGCAACAACACAGTGCGATTGCCTCCAGCACACACACACACCTGTCAATATCTTTGATTTTCTTCAATCCTTGGTTCAATCCTGTCAAACACACACACTTTAGGACTGACCGCACTTGTTCCAAACACTGTTTTGTCCACTCGACTTTACCTGTGCTGTCCTTGACCAAACACCCCTGCTACTCCAATCGACTCTCCCGGTCGATTTGTCCTGCGTTAATTCTTGGCGTCCCCGCCTCGTCTGTTTATGCGTGCTGACCGCCGTTAATTTACCTGTAGTGGACTTGACGTGAACTGACTGCTCGCCTGTGACCTCCGCCACGCATTTTCCCCGCGCGCTGACAGTTTTTCTTGGATGTGGCGTCTTATACACACCACAGAGTTGCTGTTAATTTCTTGACGCAGTACTGTCTAAATTGATGGAACTAAGTCACAGATAATAACTCCTCTCTTTCAGCGAAGAGCCCACAGATATCTCAATATTGCACGGTGTTCCTTGACCGAATGCCGCTGTGGTTTGTTATCCTGTCTTCGCCTACTGGCCATTACTGGATTGAACTTGGAAAACCATGTTGTTGCGCTTAATGAACTGATTCGTACTGATGTAAAATACCGAAGTCCAAGATCGGACAGCCCTCAAAAATCTTCTCTGTCACGAAGTGAATGTTGACTAAGTGACAGATAGAGTGGCTATGGTCGTGTCTAGGGTATGTCCTTGTAACAATATGAGGTTGAACAACAGATTAACCAAGATGCATCACACCCAAACACCAGTCAGTGAACAAGCGTTAATTTGCGCACATAATATTCCTTTAATGATGAATTAACAGACACATGTAGCATATAAATCCAGGAACAATAATTCTCTAAGAATATATCTCCATCCCAATGGAACACGTTGAATAACCCTGCCTCTCAAGGCTACTAAAATATCGTCCCACACGACAGGTATACTAGCCTCTCTCTAGGCCCGACTCAAAGTAACCCACTATGGGTCTCGAATTCCACTCACTATCCCTGGAACCCACAGTGCGGAGTTCTCTTCAGAACTCCGTCACAATTCTTCACGTTCTCAGACCACGACCTTCTCCTGGTCCGGTCTAGACTCAACTCTCAGCTCGGAGTCCAAACATCAACTGCCCGCCGTCAGTCTTTGTCCCTCTCTTCTCAACAATTCCATCCCCCACAATGCTTCACACACAACACACCACCTCACTGCTCCAACTGTCTGCCCCTTCTTGCAGCCCCTCTCCCTTACCGTTTATCTCCTTATATTCTCTTTCCGGTGAATGCCCTTTCACCTCTTGAACTGTTTATATTGTACGGCCACTCACCTTAATGCCACTGAACACAGGCATGTGACATACATGATAAAATCAAGTGGCATACAAAAGATAATATGAAAGATGAGAATATACAAAATGTTTGGAATAGCATGTTA
>JACEFZ010022803.1:60000-134975 GCA_014155875.1 Cepaea nemoralis
ATAGCTGGGTAGAAAAATTTTCTCAAGGGATGCACTAACGTTGTTTATGAAATCTGATCTGGTCGTCCTGTTGAGATTGGAACAGAAGAATCCGTGCAGCGGATGAAGGAGATGATTAGAGGTGACAGGTAAGTGCCGATAGACTCTGTAGCATGTGCAATAGGATGCTCATATAGTTCAGCATACCGCATAATGCATGATCGATTGAAATTTAATAAAGTGTGCTCAAGGTGGGTACTCAGACATTTAAAGGATGAATACAAAATGAACCGATTTGGCTTGTCCTTGCATCATCTCTGTCGATACAAAGATGAAGGAAAAGACATGCTGAACAGGATTGTTACTGGGGACGAATCATGGGTGCATCACTACCTTTTTGGTCCAGTGAAAAGACATTTCGCGAATGACGCCAAAGTTGAATGTGAAGTGAAAACGTGGTTTAGAAAATAGAGCACGCAGTTCTATGCAGCCGGTTTGGGAAGACCGATAAAACGTTGAGACAAATGCATAAATGTTGCTGGAAATTAGGTTGATAAATAAAGGGACAATCTATGTATAAAACTGAACTGGTTTCAGGTTGTTATCATATTTAGTTATTTTTCTACAGCCATTTATGACTTACTTATTGACTTTCCCCCGTAACTTAACCGGCTTCCGGCCCCAAACATGGCGGATAGGCATTTAAACCGTTAAGGTCTATGGGGTGTTTACGCTTGTGGCTACAGTTTGCATTCACAGTTTCTCATGTTGGACTGGTCGTGCATGGTTCCGTCGACCTGCTACTGAGTGAGTGCGTGGCGCGACACTGTGAGCTGTGAATTTCGTGTGGAATGCTTTTACATCTTTCATCGGTTGTTTGTATTGTGAACTGCATGTTTGGAACGATGGCGGCCGGATTTTTCTGAATTGACTGGTTTGCCTGTTCGGTTCACGAGTGCATTTTCTCAGGAGAATCCTGGGAGTCGTCACTGGAGCTACGGAAATCGTGCTTTGTGCGGCACTTTTGGTGGTTCGCCCTGCGGAAAGAGACCGAGCCATATGGGATAAAACCCGGGTCAATGAAGTCTTTCTGGTGACTGCCGCTTCCATCGAGGATGAACTGTATTTTCCTTAGAGGATTTTTGTGTTGGCAATCTCTGACGGCGGCATTGTGCACAGTGAACCTGTGCGGGCTGTTGCTTTGCCGAGACTCCTGTCTTTTCCACTGTTCACATTGGACAGTGAGGAGCGTTTTGTGTAACTAACTAACTAACTAACTAACTAACTAACTAACTAACTAACTAACTAACTAACTAACTAACTAACTAAATAACTAACTAACTGACTGACTGACTGACTGATTAACTAACTAACTAACTAACTAACTAACTAACTAACTAACTAACTGACTGACTGATTAACTAACTAACTAATTAACTAACTAACTAACTGACTGACTGACTGACTGATTAACTAACTAAATAAATAAATAAATAAATAAATAAATAACTGACCAACTAACTAACTGACTGACTGACTGACTGATTAACTAACTAACTAACTAACTAACTAACTAACTAACTGACTGACTGACTGATTAACTAACTAACTAACTGACTAACTAACTAACTAACTAACTGACTGACTGATTAACTAACTAACTAACTAACTAACTAACTAACTAACTGACTGACTGATTAACTAACTGACTAACTAACTAACTGACTGATTAACTAACTAACTGACTAACTAACTAACTAACTAACTGACTGACTGATTAACTAACTAACTAACTGACTAACTAACTAACTAACTAACTGACTGACTGACTGACCGACTGATTAACTAACTAACTAACTAACTAACTGACTGACTGATTAACTAACTAACTAACTGACTGACTGATTAACTAACTAACTAACTAACTGACTGACTGATTAATTAACTAACTAACTAATTAACTGACTGACTGACTGATTAACTAACTAACTAACTAACTAACTAACTAACTGACTGATTAACTAACTAACTAACTAACTAACTAACTGACTGACTGATTAACTAACTAACTAACTAACTAACTGACTAACTGACTGACTGATTAACTAACGAACTAACTAACTGACTGACTGATTAACTAACTAACTAACTAACTGACTGACTGATTAACTAACTAACTAACTAACTAACTAACTAACTGACTAACTGACTGACTGATTAACTAACTAACTAACTAACTAACTAACTAACTGACTGAATGATTAACTAACTAAACTAACTAACTACTAACTAACTAACTAACTAACTAACTACTGATTAACTACTAACTAACTAAACTAACTAACTAACTGACTGACTGATTAACTAACTAACTAACTAACTGACTGACTGATTAACTAACTAACTAACTAACTAACTAACTGACTGCTGACTGACTTAACTAACTAACTAACTAACTAACTGACTGACTGATTAACTAACTAACTAAACTAAGTGACTGACTGATTAACTAACTACTAACTAAATAACTGACTGACTGATTACTAACTAACTAACTAACTAACTAACTAACTAACTAACTAACTGACTGACTGATTAACTACTAACTAACTGACTGACTGATTAACTAACTAACTAACTAACTAACTAACTAACTAACTGACTGACTGATTAACTAACTAACTAACTAACTAACTAACTGACTGACTGATTAACTAACTAACTAACTAACTAACTGACTGACTGACTGATTAACTAACTAACTAACTAACTAACTGACTGACTGATTAACTAACTGACTAAATAAATAAATAAATAAATAACTAATGCCCGCGGAGGAGACGCCACCAACGCAGGTCAATTGACAGTTCACAGACAACAATGGTCTTCTATGTGCCGTGTTGAATCATAACCTGGCTACTCCCCAATGTCTCTCTCCAGTGTCTCTCCTATGTGTCTCTCCTATGTGTCTCTCCAATATGTCTCTCCAAGGTGTCTCTCCAGTGAGTCTCCCCAATGTGTCTCTCTGATAATTAGAAAGTCCAGTACCAGCTTCGATCTCCCAGCTGTTTCCTGAGCTTACAGAGGGAAAGGAAAGCTTAACAACACAATTTCCGGGGAGATGCTACTTATATGATTCAGTGCCAGACAAACAGTATGTGGAACCAGCCATTGTACACAATCAAATGAACAAATATTATAATGTAAGTTTCCATTCGCTGATCATTGTCATTGGGGAAGATACACAAAACAAAATAAATAACACGACGGCATTAGTAGGGCAATATATCGTCCGTCTGTTCAAAAAGGGAATCACAATTGGCGATGTATCTTGTATTATCCTTTGCAACTGAATCAGTGAATAGATATGTTGTATATGTCTGTTATGTGAGTGTGTCGATGGTCCACCCATTCCAGTTTTCCCAAGTAGAACACCCTCTAGCACCTTCTTGTGTGTGCGTGTGTGTGTCCTCTAGCAATCTCTTGAGTGTGTCCTCTAGTAACCTCTTGTGTGTGTATCCTCTAGCACCCTCTTGTGTGTGTCCTCCAGCACCCTCTTGTGTGTATCCTCTAGCACCCTCTTGTGTGTGTCCTCCAGCACCCTCTTGTGTGTGTCCTTCAGCACACTCTTGTGTGTGTCCTCTAGTACTCTCTTGTGTGTGTGTGTGTGTGTGTGTATGTGTTATCTAGTACCCTCTTGTGTGTGTGTCCTCCAGTTCCCTCTTGTGTGTGTTCTCCAGCACCCTCTTGTGTGTGTCCTCCAGCACCCTCTTGTGTGTGTGTCCTCCTAGCACCCTCTTGTGTGTGTGCCTCCAGCACCCTCTTGTGTGTGTCCTCCAGCACCCTCTTGTGTGTGTCCTCCAGCACCCTCTTGTGTGTGTCCTTCCGCACACTCTTGTGTGTGTCCTCCAGCACTCTCATGTGTGTCCTCCAGCACCCTCTTGTGTGTGTGTCCTCCAGCACCCTCTTGTGTGTGTGTCCTCCAGTTCCCTCTTGTTTGTGTCCTCTAGCACCCTCTTGTGTGTGTGCTCCAGCACCCTCTTGTGTGTGTCCTCCAGCACCCTCTTGTGTGTGTCCTCCAGCACCCTCTTGTGTGTGTCCTTCCGCACACTCTTGTGTGTGTCCTCCAGCACTCTCATGTGTGTCCTCCAGCACCCTCTTGTGTGTGTGTCCTCCAGCACCCTCTTGTGTGTGTCCTCCAGCACCCTATTGTGTGTGTGTCCTCCAGCACCCTCTTGTGTGTGTGTCCTCCAGCACTCTCATGTGTGTCTTCCAGCACCCTCTTGTGTGTGTCCTCCAGCACCCTCTTGTGTGTGTCCTTCAGCACCCTCTTGTGTGTGTGTCCTCCAGCACTCTCATGTGTGTCTTCCAGCACCCTCTTGTGTGTGTCCTTCAGCACCCTCTTGTGTGTGTGTCCTCCAGCACTCTCATGTGTGTCTTCCAGCACCCTCTTGTGTGTGTCCTCCAGCACTCTCTTGTGTGTGTCCTTCAGCACTCTTGTGTGTGTCCTCCAGCACTCTCATGTGTGTCCTCCAGAACCCTCTTGTGTGTGTGTCCTCCAGCACCCTCTTGTGTGTGTCCTGCAGCACCCTCTTGTGTGTGTGTGTCCTCCAGCACCCTCTTGTGTGTGTGTGTGTGTCCTCCAGCACCCTCTTTTGTGTGTGTGTCCTCCAGCACCCTCTTGTGTGTGTGTGTGTGTCCTCCAGCACCCTCTTGTGTGTGTCCTTCAGCACCCTCTTGTGTGTGTCCTCTAGTACCCTCTTGTTTGTATGTTCTCTAGTACCCTCTTGTCTGTGTCCTCCAGCACTCTCATGTGTGTCCTCCAGCACCCTCGTGTATGTGTGTCCTCCAGCACCCTCTTGTGTGTGTCCTCCAGCACCCTCTTGTGTGTGTGTGTCCTCCAGCACCCTCTTGTGTGTGTCCTCTAGTACCCTCTTGTTTGTGTGTTCTTTAGTACCCTCTTGTGTGTGTCCTCTAGTACTCTCTTGTCAGTGTTCCCTAGTACCCTCTTGTGTATGTCCTCTAGGACCCTCTTGTGAGTTTCCTCTAACACCCTCTAGTTTGTGTCCTCTTGTCCCAGAGTTAACTCATGAATTGCCTCACATCAAATGTCTACTAGTTTGAGAAGCAGTCGACGTGGCCGAAAGGATAAGACCGATTAAGCTCCTAAATTTCCAGTGAATTATTACGAGGTAGGGGGATCATTCCTTCCACCGGTCAGCTCGACTTAAACGTTGACTTCTCGTTCAGAAGGCAGTGGCAAACTACTGAACATACAATTGCATGGACAATCAAACTAGGGTTGATCGCATCGCCCTGCACAGGACATGGGACAATGTTAAGTAGTTTGAGAATCATTGTTGTAGACTATCTGCCTTAGTTCGTTGTGATGGTATAATCACCACGGCTACGTATCAAGATTACGAAACAATATCTCAGAAATTATGTAATCCAGAAGAATCCCAGACTATGATATAAACGACAATTATAGTCTGTCTCTCTTGTTATTAGATAATGACTACGTATTTATCTTTCAGTTAAATGTTCCCACAAAACTCTCCTAAATTTAGATGATGTCTACATATTCATCTTTTTGTTAAATTCTCCAACGAAGCGAACTAGACATTCTTGTCAGTACGTAGATGTTTCTCCAGAGCCCTGGTATCAACTGTGAAGGGAGTTACTCTCCGACCGCGACTAAGTGTCACAAACAATAAACCACTGTCTCACACGGCAAAGTACGGGTTGTAATACTTGCGCCATTATCGCCTGCTTCTCATTTGGATAATTAAATAAGAAGGGCTTTGGCAGGGTTAAACAGGTATTCTCCACGGTAGTTCTGGTAGAATTAAGTAAGGACAGTTCCATTTGGTCATGTTCGTCACTGTTGTCATACGAGTGTACTAAGTTCACTGGGGTGTTGCATCACAGGAAACCGCTGATGACATAAGCTATGGTCTATAATAACATTTTTGTTATTATGTTCTGTTTGTTTGTTTATTGTTCTCCTCCTCCTCCTCCTCCTCCCCCCTCCTCCTCTACCTCCTCCTCCCCCTCCTCCTGCTTCTTCTTCTTCTTCTTCTTCTTCTTCTTCTTCTTCTTCTTCTTCTTCTTCTTCTTCTTCTTCTTCTTCTTCTTCATAACAGTGAATACGATTTATGTTTGGAAAGAGAGCACTGACAGATAATTAAACATCCGAAAGGTCAGTTATTTCGACTTCAATACCCATGCGTTTAAAATGTATTTACTCATAACAGATATAACCCGGTGGACGGCACTGGATAGAGTCATTCCGTGTGATTGTACAATGCCTCTGATGTCGTCAATCCATTTTCTTCTTGGACGTCCTCGTGTTCTCGTCGCAGATGATCTTTGATGTAAGGCCAATGATGGTAGTTGCTGATGTTGCATTCTAACGACATGGCCAAACTACTTGATCTTCTGTCTTTCAATAAATGTGGCACAAGGTGTTGATCCCACTGTCTGTCTTATAGTAGCATTTCTTACTCGGTCTCGGATTGATAAGTTGGCAGCTCTCCTCAGGCATCTCATTTCGCAGGTATTGATTTTGCGAAGGTGTAATTTGGATAAAGTCCAGGTTTGAGACTGGTAGCATAGGGTTGGTATGAATATGCTCTTTATTATCTGTCGTTTTGCTGACATGGGTATGTTTGGATGTTTCTGTAAGGGTGATAGTTGATATGTAAGTGCACTAACATTTTGACATCTGATTTCGATTTCTCTGTCCAATCTGCCATCTTCTGTGATCGTACTTCCAAGGTATTTGAATTCTTTAACTTGTTTCAGAGTTGTGCTATTTATATGTATACTTAGTTTTCCCGGTGTTCTGCTAAATTGCATTACGTCGGTTTTGGCTGTATGTATACTCATATTGTATCTGTTGCAGGTTGAACTCAGATTAGTAATATGATTTTATATTCTGCCCTCATCGTTGTAAAACAGGCAGTGATCGTCTGAAAATAGAAGTTCATTTATTTCCTGTCGGTCAGCTGTTTCATCTGGAGTAAAGAGTTCTAAATTTTCTGGATCTGTTCTGTCAAGATTTCCTTCTTTGGAAATTCTGTCCATGTAGATATTAAAGATCAGGTTAGAGAGCACACATCCCTGTCTCACTCCTGTATTGACTGTGAACATATATTATATACCTTCTTGTGTTCTTACCTCACTTCGGCTCGAGTGGTACATGGCTATGATGTTATCTAGCAATTGCCCTTGTATCCCATAGTCTTCAAGGATGGTCCATAATTTGTATCTGTCTACTCTGTCGAAAGCCTTTTTCTGATCTACAAACCCAATATTCTGCTAATCACTATATTCAATACTTTTGTCACATATTTGTCTAAGTGTAAATAGTGCATCAGTGCAACTTTTACAACTGCGAAAACCTAATTGTACTTTCCTTCACTGTTGTTCAACTATGGGTCTAGCTCTTTGTTCCAATAGTTTTGCATACATTTTCCCTACATGGCTCAGGAGTGATATACCTCTGTATGTTTAGCACTCTCTCATATTGCCTATCTTTGTCCATATTGGTACTATTATTGCCTGTTGCCAATCATCTGGGACTTTTCTTTCTTCCCATGCTATATTAAAAAGTCTTGTTAGCCATTTAACTCCTGTTTTCCCACAGGCCCCAAAAGATTCTGTGGTTATTCCTTATGGACCCGGTGATTTGTTTTTTTGTGTGCACTTTTCTGTACAACTGTGTTTTGACTTCCGCTGGTATGAAATTTTGTTCTTGATGAAATAAAGAGAAAATCCAGAAAATCAAAGACCAAGATCTGTGGAGAGTCATGAACACCTACGCCAGATGGCATGACACTCGATGTTGATAATCAATAATGCCTATACAATAGTTTTGCAATTTTGTGACGAGGTGACGCCTTGTTCGCCATGAAAACATCACACTAACTAATGTAGCGCTGATGAAAAAACAAATAATTCTTATCAATAAGTATCACAATGGCAAATGATGACGTTTTGCGACGCCGCTGATAATGTATGCGGTAAAATTGTAGAAAGAAACGGTTATATAATAAAGCAATGAGAAAACGTATAAGACAGGAACGCATAAATGTTATAAGAATATAAGGCAATAAGCAAAACTTATAAGCTGTTTCCCTATCATTGCTCTTCATTATGACAAAACATGTACTAATATAAACAAAAGTCAACTATCAAGTAACAGGTACTTTTCGGAACCTAGCTTTCATCACGGTGAGCCGAATAAACTCTCGATCTCCGGCCATGTCTTTTGCCTCATGCACAATAATACCCAAGGTGTCTGAATGCTCTATGCCCCTCTCCATGCTGGTTGGGCCAGGCCTGCCTCGTGCCCCCTCATGCCCAAGGTGTCTGCAATGCTTTATGTCCCTCTCCATGCTGGCCCACGGCTGCCTCGTGCTCAATCATGCCCAGGATGTCTGCAAGGCTCTATGTCCCTCTCCATGCAGGCCCATGGCTGCCTCGTGGCCCCTCGAGCCCAGGATGTCTGCAATGCTCTATGTCCCTCTCCATGCAGGCCCATGGCTGCCTCGTGCTCCCTCATGCCCAGGATGTCTGCAATGCTCTATGTCCCTCTCCATGCAGGCCCACGGCTGCCTCGTGCTCCCTCATGCCCAGGATATCTGCAAGGCTCTATGTCCCTCTCCATGCAGGCCCACGCCTGCCTCGTGCCCCTCATGCCCAGGATGTCTGCAATGCCCTATGTCCCTCTCCATGCAGGCCCACGGCTGCCTCGTGCTCAATAATGCCCAGGATGTCTGCAATGCCCTATGTCCCTCTCCATGCAGGCCCACGCCTGCCTCGTGCCCCCTCATGCCCAGGATGTCTGCAAGGCTCTATGTCCCTCTCCATGCAGGCCCACGCCTGCCTCGTGCCCCCTCATGCCCAGGATGTCTGCAATGCTCTATGTCCCTCTCCATGCAGGCCCACGGCTGCCTCGTGCCCCCTCATGCCCAGGATGTCTGCAATGCCCTATGTCCCTCTCCATGCAGACCCACGGCTGCCTCGTGCTCAATAATGCCCAGTATGTCTGCAAGGCTCTATGTCCCTCTCCATGCAGGCCCACGCCTGCCTCGTGCCCCCTCATGCCCAGGATGTCTGCAATGCTCTATGTCTCTCTCCATGCAGGCCCACGCCTGCCTCGTGCCCCCTCATGCCCAGGATTTCTGCAATGCTCTATGTCCCTATCCATGCAGGCCCACGCCTGCCTCGTGCCCCCTCATGCCCAGGATGTCTGCAATGCTCTATGTCCCTCTCCATGCAGGCCCACGGCTGCCTCGTGGCCCCTCATGCCCAGGATGTCTGCAATGCTCTATGTCCCTCTCCATGCTGGCCCATGGCTTCATTGTTTCCCCTCATGGCCAAGGCTTTTGCAATGTCCTGTGTCCCTCTCCATGCTGGTCCTTGGTTTCCCCTCATGCCCAAGACGTCTGCAATGCTCTGTGTCCATCAACCACGCCTGTATCTCTGTTTGACAAGAGAATTATTCATTTTTCGGGAATCCCCGTGCAACTGACAGGTCATAAAATGCCGAGCTCGTCGATTTTTAGATGTTTTCTTAATAGCCTCATAAATTTAACAAAGATAATGATTTTCGTATATTGAGTTAAACTAACAATAATCGTGTGCTCAAATTCACCAAGGCATTAGCAATTAGGCGATTCCAGCCAATTTTGTGCAAATAGAGGCTGGCCGAGTGGCTAAACGCCGGACTCTCCTGCGGGAGAACCGGTTTCGATTTCTCGGTAAGATGTGGGAATTTTTTCTGTCGGGAGCAAAAAGAAAATCCTAATCTGCACAGTTCGCGGCGACTGCACTAGCCAGGCGGCCTTAAATCCTCACGCTCAAAGACCCTTCTGCCATACACCGCAAGGTACTATATTGGCAGCAAATGACAGTTAACAGTTATTTCAGAAATATTTAATTTTACATTTGAGCTGCTGTGGGGATAACTAATACGACACATTCGAACAATATCAGTGACCATGTGTTTTAAGTATTTTAGAAAATAAAGTATAATTTATCTATTTACTTTATGGATATATCAGGCAGTATGCACCTGACGATATGAAGCCAAATATGGCAGGCAATTAATCGTGCAACATGTTTATGGATTCTGTGTTTACATAATAATTCTGTATCACTTCATTTAACCGCCGTGCTCATCTTTCGAGGTTTGCAAAAGACGAAGCAGTTCATGGGGCTGCTGTGTTCAAGGAATAAATACCGAAATAGGTGCACTATATCAACAAGGACAGGACAGTAATTGCTAACTGGTCACCCAGAAGAACAACCAAGGTTGAGATGAAGTGATTGCTGCTGTTTCCAAATTACAGTAACATTGTCTTCCCGTTCAGTGCACGGGCTTTGGGAGGGAGCCGTTCATTAGAGCACAGTTCCCTCTACATTGCTGCAGAGACATGTGACTGTGCGGTCTGATTTACCTTTGTGCATGCATACCTCATTAAAGCCAAAGACTGGTTTTCTTCTTTATCTTCTTCTCAGCTTCCTAACATTCTTCTTCGTTCTTTATCTCCTCCTCCTCCCCTCCCCTCCTCCCCCTCCTGTTCTTCTTCTTCTTCTTCTTCTTCTTCTTCTTCTTCTTCTTCTTCTTCTTCTTCTTCTTCTTCTTCTTCTTCTTCTTCTCTTCTTCTTCTTCTTCTTCTTCTTCTTCTTCTTCTTCTTCTTCTTCTTCTTCTTCTTCTTCTTCTTCTTCTTCTTCTTCTTCTTCAAAGATATTGTTAAAATTACCCTTCGTCTTTTTCTCCTATTGCTCGAAACAATCTTCTTCCTCTTATTTCTGCTCATTCTCCGTATTGTCACTTCCTCCTCCTTATTCGTCTTCCTCTTATTCTCATTCTCCTGCTTCTCATTCTTTCTCTTCTATTCCTCCCCTTCTTTTCCTTCTTTCTCTTCTTTCTCTACCCCTCTTCCTCCTCGTACGTCTGCCGGAGCCACCTCCTCCACACTTGTTTTTTCATCTTCTTTATCTTCTTCTCGTTCGCTATGGTTTACCCTAATGGTCATTCACTAATTTCTGTTTGTTTAAATTCATCTTGCTTTATTTGAGACTGTCTGGGTCTCCCTAATAGATGTGTCAGGAGTGTATCTCGTTGAGCCAATGTTCTGTCTACAGTTAATAAAACACATCTCCAAGTATTTATTCATATGTCTCTTCTGTCAGCGCCTATTTCCACAGGGAATATGGGACCAAGAGCAGTCTGGGTAATTGACTGTTAGCCTTGAACTAAATACTTCACACTTCACTTGTCTTCGTCGCGTTATTGCGTCGTGACTTTGTTCTTCCTGAGACAATTCCTCACCACTACTCACCAATGTGATTACAGTTAAAATCGAACTCATGCAAGAGTAAGTAAGAAATATTGGTAACACCACACCTTAGACTATATACATATGGTCAAGACTGGGAATGATAACTCTTTTGGGAATCATATGGGAACATACATGGTCAACTTGGCCATGTGACCTTCGTATTATCAGACCAAACAGCTGTACCTCAATTTGACGAAGCCATCTTGAATTCATCGGAAATGTGATAGAATCAGATCTGCAGATACACGGTTGAAGCAAGGAAATGTGATAGAATCAGATCTGCAGATACACGGTTGAAGCAAGGAAATGTGATAGAATCAGATCTGCAGATACACGGTTGAAGCAAGGAAATGTGATAGAATCAGATCTGCAGATACACGGTTGAAGCAAGGAAATCTGCCTGGCCGCTAGAAAACGAAGAATGAGAATTAGGGCGAATTCATGTTTGTTATCACGTGTCAAGGCTAGCACCATATCGCCAGTATGCCCCGAGGCATGTAGAAGGGTCTTTAACTGAATTCCATGTTGCGGCATTTGTGTGGATAGACATGTAGAAGGGTCTTTAACTGAATTCCATGCTGCGGCATTTGTGTGGATAGACATGTAGAAGGGTCTTTAACTGAATTCCATGCTGCGGCATTTGTGTGGATAGACATGTAGAAGGGTCTTTAACTGAATTCCATGCTGCGGCATTTGTGTGGATAGACATGTAGAAGGGTCTTTAACTGAATTCCATGCTGCGGCATTTGTGTGGATAGACATGTAGAAGGGTCTTTAACTGAATTCCATGCTGCGGCATTTGTGTGGATAGACATGTAGAAGGGTCTTTAACTGAATTCCATGCTGCGGCATTTGTGTGGATAGACATGTAGAAGGGTCTTTAACTGTATTCCATGCTGCGGCATTTGTGTGGATAGACATGTAGAAGGGTCTTTAACTGAATTCCATGCTGCGGCATTTGTGTGGATAGACATGTAGAAGGGTCTTTAACTGAATTCCATGCTGTGGCATTTGTGTGGATAGACATGTAGAAGGGTCTTTAACTGAATTCCATGCTGCGGCATTTGTGTGGATAGACATGTAGAAGGGTCTTTAACTGAATTCCATGCTGCGGCATTTGTGTGGATAGACATGTAGAAGGGTCTTTAACTGAATTCCATGCTGCGGCATTTGTGTGGATAGACATGTAGAAGGGTCTTTAACTGAATTCCATGCTGCGGCATTTGTGTGGATAGACATGTAGAAGGGTCTTTAACTGAATTCCATGCTGCGGCATTTGTGTGGATAGACATTTGTCGCGTGATCTCAATAAAACGATGACACCTGCAGATAGAATCTGTGTTTACAGAGAATTCATTTCCGCGAAAGAAATCCGGAATTTACGGAGCTCAATTTCGGAGGTCATTGTCAGACGAACGAGTTCATCGTGATGAACGTGGAGACATGAGCCAAGGCTTGTAAATACACTGTGGTATGATGGTGTCTGCATAGCCACTTGGGGGAGCACAGTTGTAAATGGATGGGATAATGGATAAATAAATGACATGGTGCAAGGTTGGTTCTGAATGATTGACTTCATGCTTGATATCTGATTGATTATCTTTATGCGTTACTGTAACACGCTACGTGGAGTGTCCCAAATAGCCTGTCATAATGTTTCCATACTATTCTATGGCCCTGGCTGGGATAGGTCTTTGCTGCCAACCCTCCTCCGTTCCCGGACTCACTGTCACTCTCTCTTTCGACCTCGGGGTCTATTTCCTGCAGTGTATTTCTGGCTGACACAAACATAACCTGACGATCGTCCCAGTAACTATAATTAGAATTTAATACCGTAATAAAGGACAACACAGAAAAACATCAAGACAGATGAAACTATAAAAGTCTTTAAAAAAACAAACAAACTGAGGAGACAACTCTATTCCAGACATGAAGCAAGAAAACTCTGAACATCATAGACCACAGATCTCAATATTGTCTTGTTAGTTCACATCCACCTCACCAGACAAAGTTTCCTGTCTCTCCTTCCAGCGTAGGTTGTTCGAACAACAGCTTTCAGGTTTCCGTGGCCAACACGATATAGTCACTCATCTGGTCTGGGAAAATGCCCTGGGATCACTTGGCACAATTTTGGTTGGGAAATAATGTCCTGAGACCAGATTGTGTATAGGGAATGAGTCAGAGTCTTTCGCTGTCCCAGACAAGGATGGGAATTAGGCGTAGGTCCAACCAGAATCATCAGCAAACACTTGACCCTAAGTCGATGAGAAGACTTGAGTTGCGGTATTGTCACTCGTTTAATTTTAGTCCTGATTCTCCCTCATAATAAAAAAACATTCTACCTGGTATGGCCACTGACTTGCCCTGGCTTCATCAGTTGCATATAGCTTTAGGCATAGAAGCCCTGTCGAGTCTTTCAACTCACTTTACGGTCAAAAGAAGGACCCTGTAGATGACAAAGATTAGTGAGCGACCGGGCTGACTCATGCACCACAATCCTGAGGTCCAATTGGGCCTCAGTTAATAAATTGGTTATGCATTTTGGTTTACCTAATCAATTAGATAAGTGGCCTGTTTGAATGGGTCTGACATGTCAGGTAGCCCCTGGATTGGCTACGTCCTGGCTTGAGTAGACCTCCATCTTGTAGACGTCCTGTCGGCTACCCTATGCACCCTTTTGCATACAAGACTCACTCTCCACACTCATACCCTGCCTTTATTATTATTGAGCACATTCGTTTCCCGGCTTCTCTCTCCCTTGCAAACCATGCCTTTCTCACGACCAAGCTCTTGTGGTGTGTTGTGTTTAAGGATATGTGTTTCTCCCCCTTAACTAATATTATAGTAGTGAGGATGTATGGCACTCAGGGTAGTTCCCCATCCCCAGCAAGAATAGAAAAGAAGATACTACTCCTCCGGCTGCTGCTCTTGTCTGAGCTGTCGCCGCAATGTACCGGCCGTGCCTCACCTTACCCGTAGAACTCGATGATCTTTTCGACCCGTAACCATTCAGTTCACCTGGCCACCCTATCCGCCAAAAGATGAACAAGATAACCCAGTGGATATCCTCTTCCGGCTCAAGAAGATAGATCATAGATTGGTGGACCCCATCCCCACGGAGCCCTTCCCTCCTTCCGGCATACTGTAGCTATCCAATGATTATATTCAAATGAAAGATGACACTAAGTAGAGGTAAAGCCGTAGGAAGAAAGATAGCACTCGTCTATCGGCTGCCAAGAACAAGCGATATCATTTGGAAATATTTATTGTTCAGATTTGTTCCCTTGCCATGCCAAGATCAAGACGCTTAGCCAGATTGGCTAACGGTCACCCCCTCCCAATATGGCAAGACTGCCGTTTCGCCAATTCATCTCAGTAGTCGAGGCAATAGAGATTTATAAGTGCAGGACTAATTACAACCTAAGATTACCTTTCATACACCAGCAGTATGCTGCACTTAAAATGTCCCAATCTTCAACTTGACATCTTGACATTATGCAGTGGGTAACGGTAGGTCTAGAAACGGACATGAATTCTCCCCCCGAAGTTGAACCCGTGTGTATTTGGTGCAAGGCGCCCTAGCGGGTTTTCCTCAAAGAAAAGACATATATCTAATTATTCTATTACCAAGATCGTGTTGTTAAAGTATCCCAGAGAACTATCTTCCATAGTGATTGAACGAATAAGGGAACTGAGGGTTCCCGAAAGCTGTTTCCCCCAGTTTACCCAAAATAAAAGAAGGCATGAGGACATGAGCCATTGGCGTTTCGCCACAGTTACCATCCATCATGTGTCATGCCTATAAGCGTGGGCGGGATTGTTTCGCCATTTCACTCGATCACCAGAGTCGTGGATCTGCTCAGTGTTCTTGTATCGACCATATTACGTGGTCAAGCCATCCGTGCATTTACTTCTCTGCCTTCCCCTTGTTCTCTTCCCTTCGATCTTGCCAGTTGACACCAAGTTCTCAAATTTATTTCTTGTCATAACGTGCCAAAAAATTTTGACTGCCTACTCTAATTTCTCTAATCAATGTCCGATTTTCATAAGTTTCTTGAAGGACTTTGTCACTGATTTTTCTATATCTCCGTTATATTCTTTGCATTTCCACCGGAAACAACATTTCCACGGCCATCAGACGTTTCTTCAGCCTTTCCGCTCAATGCTTAGGTTTCACACCCATACAAAAGTACAGGTTCTACACAGCAGTTCAACATTCTTTATCTCGTTGCAATTTACATCTTTTTATTGGTCAGTATGCTGCTCATCAATACTGTATCATACGCATATCTAATGTTAGTAATGGTACGTCCACCAATGATGATTCCTTTCATATTTTCTATGTTTCTGAAAATATTTTTACTGTACAGTGTAAAAGGATGCTTCAGATCTGATTTATTAGTTTTATGCTTTAGATCTGACTGATTAACTGTGTGTTTTAGATCCGATTAACTCTATGCTTCAGACTTTATTCTCTACCTCGTTTCGATCAATCAGATTGCTTAATTGGCACTTTAGATGCGATTCATTAACTGGAAATTCACGTCACTGAGCACAGGACACAGCCACGGGTATTCTGTGTCTCTCAGCCGAGATCGGAATGTAAGGATGCTTGTTCACGTAGCACAGTGATCAGATCATGAATCGACAATGTTCATTCCCTACATTGGTCAGTTGAACTAACATGTTGACCGCGTCCTTGACTTGGGGACGTAAATTACAAGTACCTCTGAAGTCGCAGTGGATTCGCCTAATGACAATATACGCCTGGTAGCAGGGAAAGCTAATCCACGTACAATAAACAGTCAAATAGACCAGAATTAATAGCACGTGTAGACTACGCCGGAATTCAAAGCGAACGAGTAATAAAAAAAAGTTATGCAGAACGTATTCAGACTGATGAAGGCTGCCCATCTCGCTATAGTTTCGCACCAGCATTCCTCGGGTGACTAATTTCTCAATCTACGTACTCAAGTCTCTGAAACTGGCATTACACTCTGCCTTCCAAATGACACCAACACACTTCTGAAGATCAACGATATAAAGGTAAGACGTATCGCCAAGGAAACCTCTAGCAATCTATGCCAAGTACGGAGTTTTTATATTATCCTAATGATACCAATATTTGGAAGCAGCAGTAACTTACGTAATTATAGAAGAACTGACTGACTTACAGACTGAATTATTTAATTACTTACTTATATGCTAACATACACGTTTATGTACCTACTTAGTTACCTGCTTCTTTACTTACTTAATTACTTACTTATTTAAATACTCCCACCCCCAATTACTTACTTACATACTTAATCACCTACTAAGTAACAATTTCGAAATCATCTTAAAGACAGACAGCGCTGGTGAACTGCAAAACAAGGATTTAGCAATACACCACTGAAACACAAATCCATATATAGGAGTTCACTCTTGTAAAGCTACATAATATAATTTTAATGAACGCAACGAATGGATATTGTTAAAAGCAAACAGAAGCAACGACATTGTACACTCTACATCAGGAGTAGTCAGTCTGCTTATAGTGTTGTTCCGATCCGATATTTGTAGTGTTGTACTTCTGTGTAGTGTTGTACTTCTGTGTAGTGTTGTACTTCTGTGTAGTGTTGTACTTCTGTGTAGTGTTGTACTTCTGTGTAGTGTTGTACTTCTGTGTAGTGTTGTACTTCTGTGTAGTGTTGTACTTCTGTGTAGTGTTGTACGTCTGTGTAGTGTTGTACTTCTGTGTAGTGTTGTACTTCTGTGTAGTGTTGTACTTCTGTGTAGTGTTGTACTTCTGTGTAGTGTTGTACTTCTGTGTAGTGTTGTACTTCTGTGTAGTGTTGTACTTCTGTGTAGTGTTGTACTTCTGTGTAGTGTTGTACTTCTGTGTAGTGTTGTACTTCTGTGTAGTGTTGTACTTCTGTGTAGTGTTGTACTTCTGTGTAGTGTTGTACTTCTGTGTAGTGTTGTACTTCTGTGTAGTGTTGTACTTCTGTGTAGTGTTGTACTTCTGTGTAGTGTTGTACTTCTGTGTAGTGTTGTACTTCTGTGTAGTGTTGTACTTCTGTGTAGTGTTGTACTTCTGTGTAGTGTTGTACTTCTGTGTAGTGTTGTACTTCTGTGTAGTGTTGTACTTCTGTGTAGTGTTGTACTTCTGTGTAGTGTTGTACTTCTGTGTAGTGTTGTACGTCTGTGTAGTGTTGTACTTCTGTGTAGTGTTGTACTTCTGTGTAGTGTTGTACTTCTGTGTAGTGTTGTACTTCTGTGTAGTGTTGTACTTCTGTGTAGTGTTGTACTTCTGTGTAGTGTTGTACTTCTGTGTAGTGTTGTACTTCTGTGTAGTGTTGTACTTCTGTGTAGTGTTGTACTTCTGTGTAGTGTTGTACTTCTGTGTAGTGTTGTACTTCTGTGTAGTGTTGTACTTCTGTGTAGTGTTGTACTTCTGTGTAGTGTTGTACTTCTGTGTAGTGTTGCCAGATGTATGTAGTGTTGCCCGATGAATGTAGTGGGTTCCCGATGTTTAAAGTGTTGTCCCTATGTTTGTAGTGTTGTCCCGATGTTTGTAGTGTTGTCCATATGCTTGTAGTGTTGCCTCTATGATTGTAGTGTTTTCCACATGCTTGTAGTGTTGTCCCTATGTTTGTAGTGTTGTTCCTATGTTTGTAGTGTTGTCTCCATGTTTGTAGTGTTGTCCCTATGTTTGTAGTGTTGTCCCTATGTTTGTAGTGTTGTCTCTATGTTTGTAGTGTTGTCCCTATGCTTGTAGTGTTGCCTCTATGATTGTAATTTTGCCTCTATGATTGTAGTGTTGTCCCTATGTTTGTAGTGTTGTTCCTATGTTTGTAGTGTTGTCCTTATATTTGTAGTGGTGCCTGTATGATTGTAGTGTTGTCCATATGCTTGTAGTGTTGTCCCTATGTTTGTAGTGTTGTTCCTATGTTTGTAGTGTTGTTCCTATGTTTGTAGTGTTGTTCCTATGTGTGTAGTGTTGTCTCTATGTTTGTAGTGTTGTCCCTATGTTTGTAGTGTTGTCCCTATGTTTTAGTGTTGTCCCTATGTTTGTAGTTTTGTCCCTATGTTTGTAGTTTTGTTCCTATGTTTGTAGTGTTGTCCCTATGTTTGTTGTGTTGTTCCTATGTTTATAGTGTTGTCCCTATGTTTGTAGTGTTTTTCCTATGTTTGTAGTGTTATCCCTATGTTTATAGTGTTGTCCCTATGTGTGTAGTGTTGTCCCTATGTTTGTAGTGTTGTCTCTATGTTTGTAGTGCTGTCCATATGTTTATAGTGTTGTCCCTATGTTTGTAGTATGATCCCGATGTTTATAATGTTGTCCCTATATGTGTAGTGTTGTTCAAATCTTTGTAGTGTTGTACAAATTTGTAGTGTTACCGGAAGTACGTTGTGATGCCGGATGTATGTAGTGTTGCCCCGATGTTTAAAGTGTTTCCCCGATGTGCGTAGAGTTGTGCAGATGTTTACAGTGTTGTCCCCATGTTTGCAGTGTTGCCCATATATTTGTTGTGTTGTCCCAACGATTATAGTGTTGTCCCGAGGTTTATAATGTTGCCCCGATGCGTTTAGTGTTGTCCCGATGTTTGTAATGTTGTGCTGATGTTTAGTGTTGTCGCTATAATTGTATTGTCGTCCTGATGTTTATGGTGTTGTCCCGATGTTTGTAGTGTTGCCCCGATGTATATAGTGTTGTCCTGATGTTATTTGTGTTGTACTGATGTTTGTAGCGTTTTCCCGATGTTTGTAGTGTCTTCCTGATGTTTGTAGTGTTGTCACAATATATGTAATATTGTCCCGATGTTTGTATTGTTGGATCGTTGTTTCCAATGTTATGCAGATGTTTGCGTTGTTGTCATGATGTTTGTAGTTGTGTACCGATGTTTGAACTGCTTTGCCTATGTTTGCATTGTTGTGTCGACGTTTGTAGTGTTGTACCGATGTTTGTAGTGTTTATCCGATGTTTTTAGTGTTTTACTGATGTTTGTTGTGTTGTGCGGCTGTTTGTAGTGTTGTGCCGATGCTTGCAGAGTTGTCCAGATGGTTGGAGTAGTGTTCCAATGTTTGTAGTGCTGTACCAATGTTTGTAGTGTTGTGCCGATGTTTGTAGTGTTTTCCAGATGGTTGCAGTATTGTTCCAATGTTTATAGTGCAGTACCGATGATTGTAGTGTTGTGCCGAAGTTTGCAGTGCTGTCTCGATGTTTGCAACGTTGTGCCGATGTTTTGTAATGTTGTTCCGATGTTTGCAGTGTTGTCTCGATATTAATAGTGTTGTCCCGATGTTTTTACTATTATGCTGAAGTAATATTACAAAGTCCCTCGGAGTGCCAATCTAAGTCTACCATTGCCTAAGCCATATCCCTTTGTCCAAATGTCTAAATGCATAGAATATCCCGTTTTTTGCCTAAATAGGGTTATTTTAAAGGCACAATATTATTAATAACAACAGCATCTTATGTGAAACTGTGAATCAAATGAATATACCAGAGCTAAGAGAACAACAGAGTTGGTGTCGATGAAATGTCAGAGGAGAGGGGAAAGATATAGCGGAAATAGAATATCGTCCAAGGCCAGCCATTGTTGAACTACGATCTTTCAGAAGAGTGCAATAAATAGACAATAAAATGGAAAGCTCGGCCATCGCTCAAGAACTCTTAAATTGCTGACAAAATATGATTAATGCAGTTGCGCTTCGTATATTGTAATCGATGAACAAACCGAAAAAAAAAAATGGGGAAAAAACTGATTTGCTGTAGCGAATGTGAATAGCCAAGACACAAACAATAGATTGGACTACCAATTGCCTGGCATATATCGCTGCATCTGGTCAGATGCACAATGCAGAGAGTGGGTCACTCCGTCGGTTGGGTATAAAAAGAATACATCGGAGGTATTCTGAGTTACTCATAGATCGGAACTGTGAGGTAAGTATGAACATATTATTTTTTCAATTCTCATTTTCTCTTCATTGCTTTCATTTTTTCATCCATTTGTTCTTCTCGTCCTGTCGTCACCTTTTGATGTAGTCACAGGAAATATCCTTGACTATATGTTGTGTTTGTGAATGTGTGTGTTTGCTGATGAAGGCTAATCGCCGCAACGTCCTGTATGTGTCGTAAATCTGTTATGTAAAGCTGCACTACTTTGTGTCATTTTATATTGTTTACATTTTCACAGCTTTACCGCAGTTCCACCCAATTTTATTCATATCTCTAAAATTAGCGAGCGCTGTATCAGAGTTGGTAGCCGTCTGCGATTTTAATGCTAGGAGCACGGTCGGACTAGAGTTCGATGCCTGGGCTCGTCGCCCACGAAAGTGAGGGACAGATTGGCCATGTAGAGTTATCCAAAACAACTTTGTGGAAAATTATTAGAACATTAGGCTTCACGTTTAGAAAGTACAGTGTAGGTAGAAATATCATTTGCGAGCAACCACATTTAGGAGCCATAGAAGGCAAATACCTTCGTGAAATAAGGGAAATGCGCACAGAAAATTATGACATAATGTATATGGATGAAACCTGGATCAATGCGCACCACACAAGTGAATAGGAAAGCAATCTGTGGATGAAAAGGTAAAGCGATGCGTGGCCAGTAGTAAAAGACAGCGTTAGGTTAGCCCATGCTAGGTAGTACTCATAATGGCTTACTTCAGAATGCTGATTCGTGTTCGTATCGAAGCATACAGACAATAGGGATTATCATAATGAGATGAATGATAATGTTTTTAGAGATTGGCTGGCGAATACAGTGCTTCCATCTCTAGATAGACCGTATTGTCTAATTATGGACAATGCATCACATTACAATGTTGTTGCCCAAGAAGACAAAATACCTACGGCATCGAGCACAAAGGAAGCAATAAAGATATGGCTACGAAGGGAAAACATACCATTTCCAGGAACATATTTCAAGGTTGAATTGTGTCCTTTGTAAAACATATACCAAAAAGCAAGAAATATCAATCGACAAATTGACAGAAGAGCATGGCCAAAGGTGCTTGAGACTTCTGCCGTACCATTCTCATTTAAACCCAGAACATATCCTTAAATATTGACACATGATGACTAAATTGCGGTATAATCTCTGGTCACTCCTTACGCAGATTAGCGCACAGCTGTATGGAAGTTTTCACGAACTCCATATAAAAATATACATGCATCCTAGTAACATGACACCTTGTGTACACATTATTAACCAGAAGCTGAAAAAAAAAAAAAAAAACAAGTAGGAAATGAAAAATCAGGTATGAAATATATTCCTTCTACTTTCCTGTCCATTTCAATTTCGTTTCCACATTATTTACCCCCTGCCTCTGTAAATTCTCTGTCTTTACTAATATTACACATTGCACCCACTTCCATACGAATCTGGATACGCCTCGTGTCGCCACCAGAATTGATGGGCATTACTGTAAAACAAGTTTATTTAGCGTGGATTCACTAGTTTTTCGCCTCCTCCCCTCCCCCCCCCCCCCCCCCCCCAAAAAAAAAAATGTAAATAAAAGAAAACTTAAAAAAAATTAAAATTAAAAGAAATGTCGCCGCTGTCCATGATTTAAATTGCCTTTGGACCTATCAAAGACATATTCTTTGGGTGGAAGTAAATATAAGACGGCAAAAGAAAAAGATTTCGTGTCGTCACCAGAATTGACGGGCGTTACTGTAAAACAAGTTTGTTAGCGTGGATTCACTAGTTTTACGCCCCCCCCCCCACCCCCTCCCCCCAAAAAAATTAAATTTTAAAAAAAAAATAAAATTAAAAGAAATGTCGCCGCTGTCCATGATTTAGATTGCCTCTGGACCTATCAAAGACGTATTCTTTGGGTGGAAGTAAATATAAGACGGCAGAAAAAGATTTCATAACGTCGCAACAGACAGTTTTCAGAAACACTGATCGTGAATGAGGGCAATCATTTGTAAATGGACTATAACTCTGACTTGATATGTGTTTCATTATGTTTGTTAATTTTGAATTTGGTGATTACTGACAAGATTGAAGGGGAAAAGAACAAAAGGAAGGCAGACAGGAAAACATCTGGATGGTCAAGCCGTTTGACTCGAGATCCGAAGGTTGTGGGTTCGATTCCGGGCCGCGTCCTTCGGTTCACGAGTGATTTTTCGGAGACTCCTGTGGGTCGTCGCTAGAGCTACGGAGTTCTTGCTTTGTGCGACGCTTTCCGCACCGCGGAACGAAATCGAGCCATATGGGATAAATCCGGTGCAATGAAGCCGACCCTGTCGACTTTTAAGCGACTTGATGTTTTAAAGCTACGTGGCACAGTTCAGACAAGAACATTGAGCTGATCCACGACTCTGGTGATCGTGTGAGATGGCGAAATATGACCACCCTAGCTTATCGGCATGGCATATAATAATGATGATTTGTACTTACATTTATGTAACTTTACTGACCCATTCGCCATTAGGCGATTCCAGTAAGAACGATAAACCAGTATCATCATCTAGTGCTTTGCCGGCTGGCGTGGGAAATGATGCGCATCCGCAAATTGCAACCTCAGATGACATAGATCAATTCGTATGTTGACTCACTTCCGTGCAATGACGCGAGACTGTATTGCATTTTCTCTCGCTGTCTTCCTCTATCTCTCTGTCAGCAAATCTTTCCGGTTGTTACGAGGGTAAGTTAATTAGTAAGGCACAATGGCTGAAGAAAAATAACTAAATATGATAACTTGAAACCAGTTTATTTATATACATACATTGTTCCTTTATGTCTCAGTATAATTTCCACCAACATTGATGCACTTATCCCATCGTTTTATCAGTCCTCCGAAACCGGCCGCATAGAACTGCGTGCTTTGTTTTCATTTACCTGCCTTGCCACAGAACTGTGTGACTTACTTATTGACTCGCCCGGGTAACCTTTTTCTACCCATCTATGCACCGCTTTACGGAAAATCGCTAGGGGCCAAGTCCACGGAAAAACTACCTTGGAAGGAGACATTTCGCGAATGACGCCGAAGTTGAATGTGAAGTGAAAACATAGTTTAGAAAACAGAGCACGCAGTTCTATGCAGCCGGTTTGGGAGGACTGATAAACGATGGGATAAGTGCATCAATGTTGGTGGAAATTATCTTGAGAAATATAGGGACAACGTATGTATAAAAAATAAACCGGTTTCAAGTTTTTATCATATTTAGTTATTTTTTTCTACAGCCATTTGTGACTCAATTATTAACTTGCTCTCGTACAACATATTCCAGTTTTCGTCTTCTCAAAGCCTGGCCAAAAAAAAAATAAAAAATAAAATAAAGAATGCTACCGCTTTCTGATGTTTGTGATAAGCTGTTTTAGCGACTTAGCTTTCTTCAGAATTGAAAACTATGTTAATTATTCATCATCATCATCATTTTGTGCGGTCATGGTTCGTCGTTAGACACGAACACCAGAGTCGTGGATCAACTAGCGGTCCAAAAAAAAAAACCTATCATCTACTGCCACTATAGTACCTTGCGGTGTATAGCAGGGGAGTCTTGAGCCTGAGGAATTAAGACCGCCTGACTAGTGCAGCCGCCGAGAACTGTACAGGTTAGGATTTTCCTTTTGCCCCCGACAGAAAAACATCCGCACCATACCGAGAATTCGAACCGGGGTCCTCCGAAGGAAAACCTAGCGTTTTTAGCTACTCGGCCAGCCGCTCCATCATCTACAAAACATGCACGTGTAGTGCTTACTGTGCGAGAGTTGCAGTGGGGTAGCGGCTAGACACTCTCATCCTGGCCACTCGTCATGGAATCGACTCTTATCGGTGTCAGATTCGAATCTTTAAAATTGACCTAGTCTCCCAGACAGACTTACTTCACACACACTGGGTACCAGGAATTGGCTTGGACAATGAAGGTGACCGACGTGATGATGATCCCACAGCCACCTAGTGCCGTGTTGTCTATAGGAACATGAAACTAACACATAGGTGGGCGAGCGAGCGGGCGATCGGTTGAGCTGGAGGGCCGGCGGGCGGGTGGACTGAAGGACGGGCGGGCGAGTGGGGGTGGTAGGGCCCGCGAAGTTGTTGGCGGACTGGGCTAGTGGTGGGCTAGCGAAGTTGTTGGCGGACTGCACTAGTGATGGGCTAGCGAAGTTGTTGGCGGACTGCACTACTGATGGGCTAGCGAAGTTGTTGGCGGACTGCGCTAGTGGTGGGCTAGCAAAGTTGATGGCGGACTGGGCTAGTGGTGGGCTAGCGAAGTTGATAGCGGACTGCGCTAGTGGTGGGCTAGCGAAGTTGTTGGTGGACTGCGCTAGTGGTGGGCTAGCAAAGTTGTTGGCGGACTGGGCTAGTGGTGGGCTAGCGAAGTTGTTGGCGGACTGGGCTAGTGGTGGGCTAGCGAAGTTGTTGGCGGACTGGGCTAGTGGTGGGCTAGCGAAGTTGTTGGCGGACTGCACTAGTGGTGGGCCAGCAAAGTTGTTGTCGGACTGGGCTAGTGGTGAGCTAGCGAAGTTGTTGGCGGACTGGGCTAGTGGTGGGCTAGCGAAGTTGTTGGTGGACTGCACTAGTGGTGGGCTAGCGAAGTTGTTGGCGGACTGGGCTAGTGGTATGCTAGCGAAGTTGTTGGCGGACTGCACTAGTGGTGGGCTAGCGAAGTTGATAGCGGACTGGGCTAGTGGTGAGCTAGCGAAGTTGTTGGCGGACTGGGCTAGTGGTGGGCTAGCGAAGTTGTTGGTGGACTGCACTAGTGGTGGGCTAGCGAAGTTGTTGGCGGACTGCCCTAGTGGTGGGCTAGCGAAGTTTTTGGCAGACTGGGCTAGTGGTGGGCTAGCGAAGTTGTTGGTGGACTGCACTAGTGGTGGGCTAGCGAAGTTTTTGGCGGACTGGGCTAGTGGTGGGCTAGCGAAGTTGTTGGCGGACTGCACTAGTGATGGGCTAGCAAAGTTGTTAGCGGACTGCGCTAGTGGTGGGCTAGCAAAGTTGATGGCGGACTGCGCTAGTGGTGGGCTAGCGAAGTTGTTGGCGGACTGGGCTAGTGGTGGGCTAGCAAAGTTGTTGGTGGACTGCACTAGTGGTGGGCTAGCGAAGTTGTTGGTGGACTGCACTAGTGATGGGCTAGCGAAGTTGATGGCAGACTGCGCTAGTGGTGGGCTAGCAAAGTTGATGGCGGACTGGGCTAGTGGTGGGCTAGCGAAGTTGATAGCGGACTGCGCTAGTGGTGGGCTAGCGAAGTTGTTGGCGGACTGGGCTAGTGGTGGGCTAGCAAAGTTGTTGGTGGACTGCACTAGTGGTGGGCTAGCGAAGTTGATGGCGGACTGCGCTAGTGGTGGGCTAGCGAAGTTGGTGGCGGACTGCACTAGTGATAGGCTAGCAAAGTTGTTGGTGGACTGCGCTAGTGGTGGGCTAGCGAAGTTGTTGGTGGACTGCACTAGTGATGGGCTAGCGAAGTTGATGGCGGACTGCGCTAGTGGTGGGCTAGCAAAGTTGAAGGCGGACTGGGCTAGTGGTGGGCTAGCGAAGTTGATAGCGGACTGCGCTAGTGGTGGGCTTGCGAAGTTGTTGGCGGACTGCGCTAGTGGTGGGCTAGCGAAGTTGATGGCGGACTCCGCTAGTGGTGGGCTAGCGAAGTTGATGGCGGACTGCGCTAGTGGTGGGCAAGCGAAGTTGGTGGCGGACTGCACTAGTGATGGGCTAGCAAAGTTGTTGGTGGACTGCGCTAGTGGTGGGCTAGCAAAGTTGATGGCGGACTGCGCTAGTGGTGGGCTAGCGAAGTTGATGGCGGACTGCGCTAGTGGTGGGCTAGCAAAGTTGTTGGTGGACTGCACTAGTGGTGGGCTAGCAAAGTTGATGGCGGACTGCGCTAGTGGTGGGCTAGCGAAGTTGTTGGCGGACTGTGCTAGTGGTGGGCTAGCGAAGTTGTATGCGGACTGCGCTAGTGGTGGGCTAGCGAAGTTGTTGGCGGACTGGGCTAGTGGTGGGCTAGCAAAGTTGTTGGTGGACTGCACTAGTGGTGGGCTAGCAAAGTTGTTGGTGGACTGCACTAGTGATGGGCTAGCGAAGTTGATGGCGGACTGCGCTAGTGGTGGGCTAGCAAAGTTGATGGCGGACTGGGCTAGTGGTGGGCTAGCGAAGTTGATAGCGGACTGCGCTAGTGGTGGGCTAGCGAAGTTGTTGGCGGACTGCGCTAGTGGTGGGCTAGCGAAGTTGTTGGTGGACTGCGCTAGTGGTGGGCTAGCAAAGTTGATGGCGGACTGCGCTAGTGGTTGGCTAGCGAAGTTGTTGGTGGACTGCGCTAGTGGTGGGCTAGCGAAGTTGTTGGCGGACTGCGCTAGATGTGGGCTAGCGAAGTTGTTGGTGGACTGCGCTAGTGGTGGGCTAGCAAAGTTGTTGGCGGACTGCGCTAGTGGTGGGCTAGCGAAGTTGATGGCGGACTAGGCGAGCAATGTCCTGAACACGTTCGTCGCGGGTTCAACGCCTGGTTTGTCTTTTGCTAAAGTGGGATGGGGAGGGAGGTGGTCGGGGGGAGAGAAACATTGGACGCCTATTACTACTTGCTCTCAGGCCTAAATAAGATGACGCACGCATCACTTAACCGACGCAAAGCAGGAAACAGATTCGGCACATACGCATTATGGTGACAAAATGATCTGTACGTCTACTAACTCGGTTCAACTTTTTTGGCACAACTATCTCGGCACAACTATCTCGGTACAACTATCTCGGTACAACTATTTCGGTACAACTATCTCGGTACAACTATCTCGGTACAACCATTTTCGGTACAACTATCTCGGTACAGCTATCTCGGTACAGCTATCTCGGAACAGTCATACCATCTGATAGGAAATGCCTTGAAGAGATTAGAACAAGAATTATCTTTTGAAAGATGGAAAACATACTGAAAAATAAAAAGATGTTATTTGCAACGAGAAAAAAAAGTGTTGAAGTGCTATGTATTACCTGTATTTGTATGTTGGTGTGAAACGTGGGTAATGAGTAGACAAGATGAAAAACATCTAATGGCAGTGGAAATGTAATTTCAGAGAAAAATTGCAAAGAATACAATTTACAGACAGAAAAACCAATGAGCAAGTCCTACAATAAACAAATGCACACTAAATTTATTAGAGAAAGTAGATGTAGACAGTCGAGATTTGTGTGTACATTATGAGAAGAAACAAAACTATAGAATTTGGTGACAGCTGGCAAGACTGCGGGGAAAAGAACAAGAGGAAGGCAGAGAAGTTAATATCTGGATTGCTTGGCCACGTGGCATAGTCGAGACAAGAGCCCAGTGTAGATCCGAGACTCGGGTGATCCTGTGAAGTAGCGAATTATCCCACGCTTATTGGCATACAGGTCATTATTCTGCGCCTCAGAACAGGACACAATAGATTACGCAACCACATGTATACACAATTCAAGATTGGCGACACAGCCATATGCACATGTGGATTGGTGTCGCAGACAGCAGAGCACATACTCCAGGATTGCCCAAACTACAACATATCCAGGCGAACCTTCTGGCCTAGAGAGACAACAGTGGAAGATAAACTCTATGGACCGCTGAGTGAACTAAAAAAGACTGTTAGCTTCATACAAGAGACAACATTGCAGTTATAAACTATTTCAAGTGAACGAAAGAAGAAGAAGAACCAGGTGATGATGATGATGACTTGTAATTTACTTTGATTGTCTTCCTATGCATGCAAATTATCGGCCTGATCAATGCAGTATTAGACATCCAACGTTTCCGTGCCATCTTTGAACAGAGCAGACCCTCGGTTTCCTTCAACAGTCCCCTGTCATCTCTCTCCATTAACAAACGATGGTCTGTCACTAAACATTTTCCATCACGCCATGCATCTCCGCCATCAGCCGTGTTTACAAACAGTGTTAAGCCGTGTCTTGAATGTGCGTGACAAATAATGGGTTTGTCCGTTATTTCTGTTAAGAGAGTAGTTTGTTCCTGGTGACGCCGTTCTGTAATCTTGAAATAACTTCACAAGAATTGTGTGACACTTATAGAAGACAAGAAGGGACGGACAAACACATGGCAGGTAAATAAATTACAACAAACAGAAATACTTACAATAGTAAATTCTTTCTGTCTTCTTTCGCTCTGTTATCCTCCTTTTGGACATGCACCCTCAACCAAGCTGTTCTGTCAAGCTGTTCTGTAATTTGCTACCAACCGTATATCTTTCCATGCCCCCCCCCCCTTGTTTAGTTAATTTCTGTCTTTAATTCTCTTGCCAATGTTATTTTAAGTGTCCAACTATTTTGTTCGCCATGAGGGTTCTTGACAAGATCTGTCTAGTTTTACTAATTCTTATGTTGTCTCGGTATGTGTCGTATGCACAATTTATTGCCTAGCATATGTCGATGAATCTCTTCAAAGAGAAACTATAGAAAAATGTTCAGCAAAGAATGAAGTTACGTAATGGATTTTTACAACGACGAATTTACGTGATGTCACGTGCTTAACTCTCTTGACATCCTTAACAACAATATTAACAGGTTACAAGACAATGTCATAGTTACTTTAATTTCTATCACATATATAAGTTTTCATTTGCAGCTTGCTTTTATATAAAACAAAAGCTGTTGTAATTAAGTGTTCAGGTTCTTTTTTAGATACAAAAACGAAAAGGAAAACTGGATGTCAGATGCCACTAGCATGTGACATCATAACAGGCCTCTATGCACAATGTCAGTGATGTGGGTCAGATAAAGGCAAAAGCTTTGTTTAATGAAATGGAAATGGTTTCTAGTGTTCAGTCACCGGACTTAAATATGATGTCTTTGGTCTTTGAAGAGCTCAGACAACCATTTCCGGAGTGTTTACTAACTTTCTCCTAATGAACACGAGAACATTGTTTCTGAATTATTCACTCGGACCACGGATGGGCATGCTTTTTTGTGGCACTGTGTTGAAGTTAGGTAGTCGACAGATCATCCTAATTGCACATCGAAACATTCGTCCATAAGTGCTCGGATCCCCTCTTCGGTAAATCCCACAGCGTGCAGCGGCTGACAAGACCAGTTCTGTGTTGGTTTATTAATCTTCTTAGGCTTCCCACGTAGCGTTCTTGATTTACCACCCCACTTTTAACTTGCTGTTCTCGCAGCCTGACCATGATTGTAGATTCACAGTCATCACTTGGTTCTCGGGAACGACTTACTTCTCGTAGAGCATTCAGAATGTCAGCCTGGTCCATGGCTCGTCCGCCTTCCACAGAAGTCTTATCTGCAAGCTTGTCAGGCCGCTCATTTCACCTTACAACCGCATGCCCTGGCACGAAAATGAAACTAATCTTTGCCAGTCGAGACTGCTTCAGAGACAGCAACCACTCTCTTCGAATCTACCCCATTTCTATCTTCTTGAGCATGCTCATTGAGCCACTAAGGAAACATGCCCTAGTTAATGTCTGTGTCTCGATCCATGTTATTGCTTTACTTACTGCCATGACTTCCATAGTCACGCTACTTGTGGTCAAAGCAAAAGCTCCAGAATCTTCCTTCACAATTCTACCTCCGGCCTGAGAAGTAAAGCCCATGAACTTCTCACTCGTCGACCCATCTGTGTAAATGATAGCATCACCCTCCAAATAATTCTCGAAAATCAAAACCTGTACTTCCGCTTCCACAGCAGCCGGATTATTTTGTCCGCATTTTCTCTCTAGTTGGATGCAAACTGAAAAGGATGTACAGAAATCTGTTGGCATTTGTACCCACTCCTCGCCAGGTTTAAGTCCTCAAGTGAACACACCTGATGAATGTTTTCGGCTTGACCCATCCACGAGTTTCCTCTTTTTAACCTGCTGCCCTTTACCTTCTTAATTTCACTGTGCAGTGGATGTTGTATGCTTGCGTTAACTCTGAGGTATGCAGGTGCTCTGCAAATTTGTATTCTGTCTCCAATGGTTGGAAATTCAAGAAGGTAGCGCATCGACCTGCATGCTGTATCTCTTGTACATCCAAGAATAATACACATAGCTTCCTTCTGTATCCTTTCCATCTGCTTACAGCTTATAGTCATGATCGCTATCGCATACTCTAAAACAGAAAGGACCAGACCCTCGTAAAGGAGACATAGATGGCGCTGCTCACAGTTTGCCGTCGCCATCACCCGCATCGCTGCCAAACCTCGCTTGTCCTTTGTTATCACCCAGTCTATGTGCTCATGATAATCAAGGCTTCAATCAAAACCTATCCTCAAGTAATTCATTGCCTGCGTTGTTTCCACCGTCTCTGAACACAGATTTACAGTTGGTGTTGGAGTGTTGACAATATGGTTATTCAAAGAGAACCATGCCACTGTTGCTTTCGTTGGGTTGATCATTGCCCCAGATTCCACACACCAAGCGCTTATGCGATTTAGTTAGTTGTAATGCTGTGTCGAAGTAATATTATTTGTAGTGCTGTGTGAAGCTAATGTTATTTGTAATGCTGTGTCGCTTTAATGTTATGTGTGGTTCTATGGTTGGGTGGTTGGTTGATTCAAAAACAAAAATTCCAAATTCGGTCCTCGTCTAACCTGCTTCATGAGCTGTGGTTATTGATTGAGGTCCGTGGTTTTTGTGGGTTTATTCACCCTAATTCTTGTCTTGTGAGTCCTATCTCGGACTGGTTATGTAGCGTTTGTGTCTGTGACGTCAGCTGGGGGATCGGTCAGCGGCTATCCTTTGTGCTCGTATGTTCTTGTGGTTTTCTTTGTTTGTGTAGGCTCCTGGCTCGTCTGGCTTGACTGGCTGGAGTCCTTATAAGGACTTTTCGTAATCCCACTCCAGCTGGGGATTCGGTCGGCGGTTGTCCTTTGTGCATGTTTCCTCTTGTTTTCTTTGTTGGTGCAGGCTCCAGGCTTGACTGGTTGCAGTCCTTAAAAGGACTTTTTATTTGGTCTTTTTGTCTCCTTTTTGTGTATTTTCTGTAGGAGCTTTTCGACGTTTTCATTTTCCTCATTGTGCCTGTTTTCACTGTCGCGTTTGCGTATCTGCTGCCTAAAGTTTTCTTCCTCCGTGGTCAGCCATGGGACGATTTTACCGTCATCTATATAGTACTCGAAGTCGTTCTCACAGTCGTAGTGTAAGACTGGGTATACCATCGGTTTCCCCCGGAGTTTCTTAGGCTTCATCTTTTCTTTTTCTTCCCAGCGTCTTCTGAATTCCTCGCGCCTGAGTTCCTCCTTGTTGACTGGCTATTCTGTGCCTCCTTCAGAGATCCGACGGTATGGTAATTCCCTCTTGGGCGTTGTGGTTGGGCTGCTGGCTTTAGCTTGCGGTTCAGGCTCGGTATCTTTGTTTTCTTCTTGCGGTTTCTCTGTGAGTTCTTGTGTGGCTTCTGTTGGTTTTTTTTGAAAGAGTTCCATTTCAGCTTTATGCAATTCTCTTTCGGTCTTGATCATTTGTAGGATTTCTTCGTTCTCCTTCTTCATCTCAGCCATGCTCTGGATCTCTTGTTTGATGTTGAGCTGGATTTCTTTCATGTCGGCCAGCAGCTTCTCATTATCGCTGGTCGGAGTCGTCGTCAGCAGTGCCTTGACTTGCTTCTTCAACTCGTCTATCTGCTTTTGAAGTTGATCTCTTTCAGCTTGTGCTATACCCGTGGCTGTCTCGCCCCTCCGTATTGCTTCCTTGAATTGTGTCTTTGTGATGGTGGCGATCTTTAAGACGTCTCTGTGTCTTTGCAGGTTCGGACAGCCCAGGTATCTTGCTCCATGTTTCCCAGGTAGTTGGCGCACTTTCTTTTGTTGTTGGGTGCTCGGAAGTCCGTGTCCAGCTTGGCCAGCGGACACTCCTTGAAGGCGTGGTGATTGGCGCAGTATCGGCATATTTCCGTCTTGCTGCGACACTTAGCTCTACTGTGGCCGGCCTTCTGACATCTAGAACATTGCGTGATTCTTGGGATGAATCTCTCTGGTTGCTGCATTCTCTTGCTGAATGATACTGTGGTCGGCATCTCGCTGCCCTCCGATGTCACCACTGCCAAGGTTGTAGGTATCTTGGAGCAGGCGAGGAGCTGCTCGGCCTTCAAGAATCGGATGTGAAGATTCTCTTCACGTAGCTGCTTCAGGATTTCTTCATCTGTCAGCTCCACAGGAATCCGCTTGACAACCCATCGGACTGCTTTTGAGTCGGTGTTTCCGACTCTGGTGTCTTTCTCCTCCTTCTTCTCTGCTGTCTTGGTTCTTGATTCTGTTGGGCTGTCAATCTTCTCCCTCGTAGTAGCTTCAGTAATAGCTGTAGTATCAGGCTCTTTGATGCAGCTAGCAGGTAGGCTCTCCACGTTCTTTTTCTTGTTATTGGCTCCCACGCTGCACATCTTGGCAACAGCGTGTTTCTTGTTGTTGGACTTTCAACGTGACATTTTCTCGCTGATCAGGCTTCTTGACAGGATAATGCGACTTGACTTGTTAGCGCTCGCAATGCGAATGACGACGAAGTAATTTTATTTGTAGTGCCGTCAAGAAGTAATGCTATTTTTAGTGTTGTCACGAAGTAATGTTATTTGTAGTGCTGTCCCGAAGTAATGTTATTTGTTGTGCTGTCCCGAAGTAATGTTTTTGTAGTTCTGTCATACGAAGTAATGTCATTTGTAGTGTTATTCAGAAGTAATGTTACTTGTAGTGCTGTGTCGAAGTAATGTTATGTGTAGTGCTGTACCGAAGTAATGTTATTTGTAGTGCGATGGTGAATTAATGTTATGTGAAGTGCTGTCCCGAAGTAATATTATTTGAAGTGCTGTGCCGAAGTAATGTTATTTTTTGTCCTATTCCGAACTAATGTTATGTGTAATGCTGTGCCTAAGTAATATTTCCGGTATGTTTACAGCTTGCCGAAGTAATGTTGATAATAGTGCTTGATACTAATGTAGGGGATGCGTGGTCTCGAGGTATGGTGGCCGCCTCGAGTGCTGGAGGTCCCGGGTTCACGCCCCGGGAGTTTTTTCACGTTGACTTCTAGTAACAAAATGTCCCCTGGTCTCTGGGTAGTGAGATCGGACGCCCGTGTGTATTGTTGCGCACGTAAAAAATCCCTTGGCAGTTGGAAATCGAAAAAAAAAAAGAGTAGCCTTACGGCGCTGCCCGGGCAAAATTTCGAGTTAAAAATCTACCCAAAGTATTTCAGGATCCTCGCCGGTGCTACGGTGTTCGTGCACTGAGCTGAGTTTCTCCAGACTCAGGTTTGAGTTAGGAGGAGAACGGAGCACTCATGGGTTACACCCGTGTGCCGTGATGTTGATCCATCGACTAAACTAAACTAAACTAAACTAATGTTATTTTCTGTACTGTGCCGAAGTGATGTTATTGGCCGTGCTGTGCCGAAGTAATGCTATTTGCTGTGCTGTGTCGAAGAAATGTGATGTGTAGTGTTGTGCCGATTTAATTTTATTTGTAGTTCTGTGCCAAAGTTGCAAGGTGAATCAACACTCCAGTCTACGTCCTTATAAAGTCAACCAGCGTGACAAAATAAGTCTTTGAAAAGTCACTTGGCGTGACAACTTATGTCCTTGTAAAGTCACTCCGCGTGCCAACCAGTTCACAATAGATGTACACGCAACAAGTATTGAACACACTAATTTCATCTTGCTCTTGTAGTAACATGTTTCCGATACTTTAAATAAATGTTATAATCCTTGTAGAATATTCAGTGTCTTTGTATAAAATGAACATATACAAACATTAAGTTTTGCAAAATTCAGTTCCCAATATATTATTTTGAAAAGTTATTCTCATCTCATCTCATCTCATCTCATCTCATTATGTTCCTCTTGTACTTGCAGTGTCGATGTGAATTATAAACATCGGGAGAGTGCCCGCTTATGGGCATCATGTATCGATATTCCCATGGACTCTGCTATTCCCTCCGTCCAACGTTTACGTGGTCGGCCTCTTCCTCTGTTTCCATCTGATCTGTACATCTTTGCTTGTTGTGGTATACTATTAGTTGGTAACCTACTTGCATGGCCAAACCATTTGACTTGCTGCCTTCTAATGAAATCTAGAGAAGCTGTAACCCCCACTTTAGTCTTAATTTCTTCATTTCTGATCTTATCTCTTCTTGATACATTGAGTATTCTTCTCAGGAATCTCATTTCTGTTGTTGTGATTTTTCTTTTCTCCTTTTCTGTCATTGTCCAGGTTTGGCATTGGTAGCTTAGAGTTGGTAGGAAGACTGTGTTGTAGAGTGCTTTCTTAGTAACTATTGATACATGTTTATTCTTTAGTATTGGTGCCATTTGTGCAATGAGTTGGTTTGCCTTATTGCATCTATTCTCGATCTCGTCTTCTGATTTGCCATTTGATGATATTATACTTTCTAGGTCAGCGGTTCTCAACCTTTTTTTGGCCCATGCCCCTTTCACCTTATGTTGAGAATGTCATTCCTCCCCTTTCATATTTCCTCCCTATAAATCAACCATGCCCCTACATAGTATACGTAAAAATGGAAGCTAACTTTAATAACACATACTAGCACAAGTTTAGACGTCTACATAAAACGTGATTTGTGGGTCTACGTACGTTATAAGACGAATATCAGATGAGCGAGGAGTACAGAACCGTAAAGTATGGAAGGGGAAAACAATATCAAGTAATCGGTTCTTGTATAAACTCGATCTTGGAATAATCTTCACCCCCCCCCCCACCCCCATGGAAAGCCTAAAAATCCCCCCTAGGGGGAATTCCCCACTGGTTGAGAACCATTGTTCTAGGTACTTGAAACTCTTTACTTATTTCAAGGAATGTTCGCTTAGGTGAATCGTTGTTGCTTTTCCTTCTTTTGTTACAGTCATTACCTCAGTTTTACTTGTGCTCATTTTCATGTTATGTTCCCTACACATTTCGTTTAGACTATTCATGTGGTCTTGTAATTCAACTTCTGATTTTGCTAGTAGTGCTTGGTCGTCCGCAAACAGGAGTTCTCTAATGGTTAGATTTGCAGATGGTTCTTCTTCCGTGTTCTGGTCATGCGGTGTTCTTGCGGTCTCTGTTTGGCTGGTTTCTTTACATATGTTGTTTATATTTGTTATGAAAAAGATAGGGGGAATGACACAACCTTGTCGTACTCCGGATCTTATGGTGACGGGTTCAGAGTGTCCTCCAGTTGCTCTCACTATGCATCCACTGTTGTTGTATAAGCTTCTACATAGGTTTGTTAGATGTGTACTCACTCCATATTGTTTAAGGATTTCCCACAACTTGTTTCTATCTACTCTATAAAATGCCTTTTCTTGGCCGACAAAGACTAAGTAGAGTGTTTCATTGAATTCGATTGATTTTTCTATAAGTTGTCTAAGAGCAAAAATAGCATCTGTGCATCCTTTGTTTTTCCTAAATCCAAGTTGTGTTTCGCTTAGCCGGGGTTCTATAGTAGTTTGTAATCTTTTCTGATTCGGGCTTCCGAAAGTTGTGGGTTCGATTCCGGTACTTCGGTTCATGAATGAAATTTTTTGGAGTCTCCTGTTGGTCGTCGCTAGAGATATTGAATTCGTGCTTTGTGCGACGCTTTCCGCGCAAAATATTTTCACAGTATGACCCAACAATGAAATGCCTCTGTATTGTGTGCAGTCTCTTTTGCTGCGTTTGCTTTTCCAAACTGGGATAATTATGGCGTTTCCCCAGTCTCGTGGTGTCTGTTGTTCTACCCAAACGTGGTTGAATAGTCTATGTAGCCAAGCTGTTCCTACTTCTCTTGCTGCTTTAATTAGTTCATTTGGTATTTCATCTTGTCCTGGTGATTTGTTCAATGGAGCTAATCTGATGGCTTCTATAATTTATTATGTCAGTATGTCTGGTTATAGTTCTTCGGTGGCGTCTGTGTCAGTTTCTTGAATTCCTGTGACATGTGATGAGATGTTGAGAATTGTTCGAAGTACTGTTTCCAACTTAATAGGAGTTGTTTTTGTTCAATAATCGGTTCTCCATTTTCGCTGTTAATTATTTCAGTTGGGTCAAAGGGTTCTCTGTTTCTCATTGCACTTATCTTTTTGTAGAAGTTTCTAGTTGCCTCCCTGTAGTTTTTATTTTATGGTTTTTCCATACTCCTCCCAGTCTTTTTGTTATTCTCTCTTTACTAATCTATTCACATGTCTTCTCGCTATTCTATACTCCGTGGAATCGCATTCCTGTTTGCCCTTCGACCACTTTTTATATGTATCCTTGTTTGTCTTTTACAGCTGTCTTTACTTCTACTTGTTATTTCCTTTACCCGTGTTTTGCGTTTTTTCGTGGTTCCACACGATATTTTTGCAATATTTAAAATGCTTGATTTGAATATCTCCTATTCTTCTTTCACTGTCTTTCTCTAGGAAATTTTATAATGATCTCAGTTAGTTCTTTCTCATAATTTTCCCCTCACAGCCTCGTCTTTGAGGTTTTTTTAAGGTTACTGATTCGTATAGCATGTATTTTCCTGGTCTTTGCTTTCTTTTACTAAAGGTTCTTATTGTGGCAACGACTGCTTTGTGGTCTGCGTTTATAGTTAAAGTTTGGCACTGCCCTTGCATCTAATATATTTCTCTTTCTGTTATTTCTTGTTAATATAAAATCAATTTGACTTTTAGTATCTAGAGCGTTCCATTTATACCAGGTGTAGTGGAGCGGCTGGCCGAGTGGCTAGAATGCCGGGCTCTCCTTCGGGAGACTCGGGTTCGAATCCTCGGTAAGGTGTGACGTTTTTTTCTGTCTGGGGCAAAAAGAAACCTCTTGCCTGCACAGTTCGCTTGATTGCACTAACCATGTGGCCCTAATTCCTCATAGACTCAAGAACACCCCCCCCCCCTGTCCTCCACCGCAAGGTACTGCAGGCAGTAAATGACAGTTTTTTAAATGACAGTATATTTGTGAGTATTTGTGTTTATAGAATGTGTTCGTTATATAGATTTCGTGTTGGCTGCATAGCTCTATCAGTCTACTTCTAATATAATTTGGATTTCTATGCCCGCTATATTGTGTCCTTGTCTTGCGTTGAAGTCTCCCATAACTATGATGTAGTCCTGCTTATCTATTTTATTTAGCACGTCATGGATATCTTCGTAGAATACCTCGCATTCTTGCTCATTATTGTTTGTATTACATGGTACGTATATTTTTGCATATGTTGTAATTGTTTGTTCTTTTAGTCTCACTGTCATGATTCTTTCTGATATATTTTATTTCTAGTATTCATCTTGCTAGCCGTGGGTCAATGACTATTCTCACACCGTGTTTTGCCCTTTCTTGCTGTTCTACTCCAGAGTAGATAAACGTGTAACTGTGGTGGATCTCCTTGCATCCTTCCCCTTTTATTCTGGTGTCTGCTATTCTCATCAGTCCAATTATCCTCTCTACTATTGTTTCTATAAGTTCTTCTTCTTTACTATTAAAACAGCAGGCGTTCATTGTGCCTAGTTTTTGAATTGCTGATCTATCTCGTAGTCCATTAACATTGTGAGGTCTATATCGATTTGGGTCATCCCGTTTACACTTCTTAGTTTTTCTACGAGCAGTATGAAGATCCTCTGCCGGCGTGCTAGGCCAGTCGCAGGTTTAAGACAAAAACCTGACCATAGGATAGTCCATCCCCTATGGCGAGCCATAGCTCCGTTAGCCCATGACCTCGCTGTCATGGTCTCCCAGTCTACACCGTGTGGAAGTGGGGTTGACTTGTGTAGTCTCCGGGTCATCGGCAGGCTACCTTTTTTCACTTTTCACCCCTCCTGGGAGAGGCTAGCCGATTCTAACCCTGCTGGCTGCAGGGCCAGGCGCAGTCCAGACCTTGTAGACCCCTTGAAATGTTATTATACAATTGTAGTATAAATTAAGGTCTGTAAGGTGTGGAATGCGCCTGGCCCTGCAGCCAGCAGGGTTAGGATCGGCTAGCCTCTCCCAGGAGGGGTGAAGAGCGAAAATTAGTAGCCTGCCGATGACCCGCAGACTACACAAGTCAACCCCCACCTCCACGTGGTGCAGACTGGGCAACCATGACCGCGAGGTCATGGGCTAACGGGGCTATGGCTCGCCATAGGGGATGGACTCCCTGTGGTCAGATTAGTGTCCTAAACCTGCGACTGGCCTAGCAAGCCGGCAGGGGATCTTCATACTGCTCGTAGAAAAACTAAGAAGTATAAACGGACTGACCCAAACGGCTATCGACCCGGCAATGTTAATGGACTACGAGATAGATCAGCGATTCAAAAAATAGGCACAATGAACGTCTGTGGTTTCAATAGTAAAGAAGAAGAGCTTATAGAAACAATGGAGAAGAGGAATATTGGTCTGATGGGAATAGCGGACACCAGAACAAAAGGGAAAGGATGCAAGGAGCTCCACCGCAGTTACACGTTTGTTTACTCTGGAGTAGAACAGCAAGAAAGGGCAAGACACGGTGTGGGAATAGTCATCGAACCACGGCTAGCAAGAGGAATACTAGAAATAAAATATATATCAGAAAGAATCATAACAGTGAGAATAAAAGAACAAACAATCACAACATATGTACAGATATACGCACCATGTAATGCAAACAATAATGAGCAAGAATGCGAGGACTTCTACGAAGACATACATGATGTGCTAAATAAAATAGATAAGCAGGACAACATCATAGTTATGGGAGACTTCAATGCAAGACTAGGACATAACAGAGTGGGCATAGAAAAACACCTGGGAGCATTTGGAGATCAGCAAAATGAAAGGAATGATAACGGAAGTAGACTATTAGAGCTTTGCAGCCAACACGACCTCTATATAACAAACACATTCTATAAACATAAAGATTCACAAGTATACACCTGGTATAAATGGAACGATCTAGATACTAAAAGCCAAATTGATTTTATATTAACAAGAAATAACAGAAAGAGAAATATATTAGATGCAAGAGCAGTGCCCAATTTCAGTATAAACACAGATCATAAAGCAGTCGTTGCCACAATAAGAACCATTAGAAGAAGAAAACAAAGAGCAGGAAAATACATGCCATGCGAATCAGTAAACTTAAAAAACCTTAAAGACGAGGCAGTAAGGGAAAATTATGAGAAAGAACTAACTGAACTCTTTGTAAAATTACCTACGGAAAGAAAAACAGTGGAAGAAGAATGGGAGATGTTCAAATCAAGCATTTTAAATACTGCAAAAATAACATGCGGAACCACGAAAAAACGCAAAACACGGATAAAGAAAATAACAAGTTGGTGGAACGCAGAAGTAAAGAAAGCGGTAAAAGAAAAAAAGGAAAAATATAAAAAGTGGTTGAAGAGCAAACAGGAATGTGATTACAGAGAATACAGAATAGCGAGAAGACATGTGAGTAGAATAGTAAAGAGGGAAAAACAGAAAGACTGGGAAGAGTATGGAGAAACCCTAAATAAAAACTACAAGGAGGCAACCAGAAACTTCTACAAAAAGATAAGTGCAATGCGAACCAGAGGAGAACCCTTTGACCCAACTGAAATAATTAACAGCGAAAATGGAGAACCAATAAGTGAACAAAAACAGATCCTAATAAGATGGAAGCAGTATTTCGAACAACTTCTCAACATCCCATCAGATGTCACAGGAATTCAAGAGACCTACACAGATGTCACCGAGGAACTAGAACCAGACATACTAAAAGAAGAAATTATAGAAGCCATCAGATTAGCCCCATTGAACAAATCACCAGGACAGGATGAAATACCAAATGAACTAATTAAAGCAGCAAGGGAAGTAGGAACAGCTTGGCTACATAGACTATTCAACCATGTTTGGGTAGAACAACAGACACCACGAGACTGGGGAAACGCCATAATTATCCCAATTTGGAAAAACAAAGGCAGCAAAAGAGATTGCACACAATACAGAGGCATTTCACTGTTGAGTCATACTGGGAAAATATTTTGCAAAATTCTTGAAAAAAGATTACGAACTACTTTAGAACCCCAGCTAAGCGAAACGCAGCTTGGATTTAGGAAAAACAAAGGATGCACAGACGCCATTTTTGCTCTTAGACAACTTATAGAAAAATCAATTGAATTCAATGAAACACTCTACTTAGCCTTTGTTGACCAAGAAAAGGCATTTGATAGGGTAGATAGAAACAAGCTGTGGGAAATCCTTAAACAATATGGAGTGAGTACACATCTAACAAACCTATGTAGAAGTTTATACAACAACAGTGAATGCATAGTGAGAGCAACTGGAGGACACTCAGAACCCTTCACCATAAGATCTGGAGTACGACAAGGTTGTGTCCTGTCCCCTCTCTTGTTCATAACATATATAGACAACATATGTAAAGAAACCAGCCAAGCAGAGACAGCAAGAATACCGCATGACGAGAACACAGAAGAAGAACCATCTGCAAATCTAACCATTAGAGAACTCCTGTTTGCGGACGACCAAGCACTAATAGCAAAATCAGAAGCTGAATTACAAGACCACATGAATAGTCTAAACGAAATGTGTAGGGAACATAACATGAAAATTAGCACAAGCAAAACAGAGGTAATGACTATAACTAAAGAAGAACAAACAGCAACAATTCCCCTAAACGAACATCCCTTGAAACAAGTAAAGAGCTTCAAGTACCTAGGAAGTATAATATCATCAAATGGCAGATCAGAAGACGAGATCGAAAATAGGTGCAATAAGGCAAATCAACTCATTGGACAAATGGCACCAATACTAAAGAACAAACATGTATCAATAACTACTAAGAAAGCACTTTACAACACAATCTTCCTACCAACTCTGTGCTACCAATGCCAAACCTGGACAATGACAGAAAAAGAGAAAAGAAAAATCACAACAACAGAAATGAGGTTCCTGAGAAGAATACTCAACGTATCAAGAAGAGATAAGATCAGAAATGAAGAAATCAGGACTAAAGTGGGGGTTAAAGCTGCTCTAGATTTTATTAGAAAGCAGCAAGTCAAATGGTTTGGCCACGCAAGTAGGCTACCAGTCAACAGCATGCCACAACAAGCAATGATGTACAGACCAGATGGAAACAGAGGAAGAGGCCGACCACGTAAACGTTGGACGGAGGGAATAACAGAATCCATGGGAATGTCGATATATGAAGCCCATAACCGGGCACTCTCACGAAGTTTATACTTCACCTCGACACCGCAAGGTACAAGAGGAACATGATGAGATGAGATGAGACATGATGAGATGAGAGTATAAATTATTCTTTACGGTAAACATTAAAATATTCGTAGAACAAAACATATTAATGGCGCTGTATTACATTATAACATCACCACTATTTGTCCTATGGTTGCGTTGGCACAGCGCAGGCATGAGTATATGACACCCAGAGAACTATTGAGTTGGTGATCGGGAGAGAGGCGCATTTATTCTTGGCGGCTGACTAGCAACACTGCAAATCGTTAAGGCATACTGAATGGACATTAAGTCGATGTAGTTTTGTGAAAAGTTCATGAATCGAAAATGCGCCAATTAAGCCGTGTTAAAAGTTGTTTAATCGACACTGAGTCTTCCAAGTCGAGTGAAGAGTTCTTAAATCGACATTCATTTAAGCCATTTTTGTGAACAGATCCTGACTCCACACTGATTCGACCCATTCCAGTGACAAGTTCTCTAATAAAAAAGAACAGATCTTGACTCAAGACTGTCACGTTCTTGACTCGACAACAAGTCAAACTAGTGGACTCATAAATCTCATCCGATGACAACTACATGAACCAGATTGATTTTATGATGGACGAAATGTATAACATCCACAGAGACAGTGTCGGGAGGAGACTGAGACACAGGTGACGCATAACTTGTGGCAGATTTCCAAAAAAGAAAAAAAGAAAAAACATACAATGACACAAGAAACACAATCAATACGTTTCGACGATAGGATAACACCACATGAAGATAACATTGAAGTGAGATATACTTATAAATATATTCGTGTGTGTGTGTTTGTGTGCGCATGCGTGTGTGTATGTATGTCTATGTGTGTTTGTGTGTGTGTGTGTGTGTGTGTGTGTGTGTATGTGTGTGTGCAGAGAGAGACAATAGTCAACCAATCGGGTAGATTGATGACTTTATAGATGATTGCACTGATAGATGCACTGACATTGACTGACAGATAGGTAGGTAGGTAGGTAGATAGGCAGGCAGGCACGCAGGTTGGTAGGTAGGGAGGTATGTAGTAACTGGATAGGTAGATAGATAGGTATGTACTTAGAAGGACAGACAGACATATATTATCGTGACACTCATGCATTTAGCAACTATATATAAACAACAAGTAACAATGATGAACTACCATATCCATGCAAGCATTAAGTTAATACATGTACACGTATTGATAACCAATTCGCAAAACAGAGCAAGAAAAAAGAAGAAAGAAGTAGATATAAAAGCCATGTTTTAGAACTGTTTCACCCTCCTTGTTTCTTCTCGCATGTCGTCGGGGCCTCGGCTATTGATCTACAAAAAGGGTAGTTTGTTGAATGACGCAATAGCTTCTGTACATCCGAACGTGAATAATGGATGCATACAAAGAGAATACAGGAGACTGTATTGTCTCTCATGCTTTTGTTTCTTGATGAACACCTATTTTATTTTTATCTCCTTCCCTCCCTGTTGTCGGTTTCATTCACTCTTTTTGATTACTTTAACTTTTTTTTTCCACACGCATTGTTACTATACCTCCCTATTTTCTTGTTATTACTTTACCTCACTATGTTCAAGTTGTTACTTTACATCATTTTGTTATAGTTATTACTTTACCTCACTATGTTCTAGTTGTTACTTTACATCATTTTGTTATAGTTATTACTTTACCTCACTATGTTCTAGTTGTTACTTTACATCATTTTGTTATAGTTATTACTTTACCTCACTATGTTCTAGTTGTTACTTTACATCATTTTGTTATAGTTATTACTTTACCTCACTATGTTCTAGTTGTTACTTTACATCATTTTGTTATAGTTATTACTTTACCTCACTATGTTCTAGTTGTTACTTTACATCATTTTGTTATAGTTATTACTTTACCTCACCATGTTCTAGTTATTACTTTACTTCACTATGTTCTAGTTGTCACTTTGCATCCCTATATTCTAGTTGTTACTTTACCTACCTATAATCTAGTTGTTACTTTACCTCACTATAATCTAGTTGCTACTTTACCTCACTATAATCTAGTTGTTACTTTACCTCAATTTAATCTAGTTGTTACTTTACCTCACTATAATCTAGTTGCTACTTTACCTACCTATAATCTAGTTGTTACTTTACCTCACTATAAACTAGTTACTACTTTACTTACCTATAATCCAGTTTTTACTTTACCTCACTATAATCTAGTTGCTACTTTACCTACCTATAATCTAGTTGTTACTTTACCTCACTATAATCTAGTTGTTACTTTACCTCACTATAATCTAGTTGCTACTTTACCTCACTATAAACTAGTTGTTACTTTACCTACCTATATTCTAGTTGTTACTTTACCTCACTATAATCTAGTTGTTACTTTACCTACCTATAATCTAGTTGTTACTTTACCTCACTATAAACTAGTTGCTACTTTACCTACCTATAATCTAGTTGTCCTTTACCTCACTTTAATCTAGTTGTTACTTTACCTCATTTTGTTCTATCCATTACTTTATCTCACAATCTTCTAGTTATTACTTCACCCCATGTATTACTTTAATGTTGTCTATGTGTTACTTTATACCACTATGTTACGTTGTCATTCTGATCAGTGTATTCTAGTTGTTATTATACCTTACAATGCTCTAGTTGTTATTTTACCTCATTTTGTTATACTTGCTACATTACTTCATTATATTATAGTTTCTACTGTATCTATGCAATCAATTGTTATCCGATGACCTTCAAAAGCAACGATGGGCAGAACATTTCAAAGAAATATTAAATAGACCGCAGCCTGACACTGTTCCGAACCTGGATGGAGAAATTACTATGCCCCCACTAGATGCCTCCTGTGAGTCTTTCACCATGGAAGAGATTAAAGCAGCCATAAAAAAATTGAACAACAAAGCTAGATAGATGAAAGGCTCAGAGAAGAACAAGCAGGCTTCAGACCAAAACGGTCATGCATAGACCACATTTTCACCCTCAGAATAATTATTGAAGACTAAGTAGAATTCCAGTCGAAATTAATCACCAACTTTGTCGACTTTCAAAAAGCCTTCGACAGCATCCACCGTCCTTCACTTTGGAATCTACTTAACATCTATGGTTTTCCTACCAAATATATCAACATCATAAAATCTTTCTACAAAGAGACACGTTGCTGTGTAAGAACAGAAACAGCCAACTCTGACTGGTTTTCAGTCGAAACAGGAGTGAAACAGGGTTGTGTCTTATCACCGATGCTTTTTGGAATAGCTATCGATTGGGTCATGCGCAAATGCACAAACAACACAAATATGGGTATCCATTGGGTTGACAAAATTCTAGAAGACCTGGACTTTGCCGACGACATGGTGCTTTTGAGTTCAACACACCCGGATGCCCAAGAGAAAATAAACCACCTCCAAAATGTTTCAGGGCAAATTGGTCTCCAAATTAACACCACAAAAACAAAGACTATTGATCTTACCAACAGTTCAGATGACACCAAATTGAACAGCTACGTTCTTGAAAAAATCAACAGCTTCACATACCTAGGAAGCAAAATGACATCTACAGGGGACTCAACACCAGAAATAGCATCTAGTATCGCACTGGCATCTAGTGCTTTCAATAAACTGTCAAACATCTGGAAGTCAAAGACACTCAGCAAACACACAAAACTTAAAATCTTCAACTCTTGTGTGATTCCAGTGTTAACGTATGTTTGTGAAAGTTGGAAATCAACGGTAGCTTTAGATAAAAAATTAGACAATTTTGAGAACAAATGTCTTAGAAGACTTCTAAACATCCACTGGACAGACTTCTTAACCAATTCGCAAATAAAACAAGAGACTAAGGAAGATACAGTATCCAATTTCATAAGAAGACGCCGTTGGAACTACATCGGCCATGTACTCAGAATGGACAAGACAAGACTCCCCTACCAAGCCCTCATATGGTCACCGGTAGGGAAAAGAAAACGGGAAAGACCAAGAGAGACCCTGCGTAGAACCATCATTAGAGAAGGCTCATTCAATGGCCAAGTAAATATCCAAGATCTACAACAGGTAGCAGCGAACCGCCAGGCATGGAGAGACAGGACCTCTGCCCTATGCGCCGCCTTAGGCTCAAGAGGAAAGACTAACTAACTAATTGTATCTATTATTATCTAGTTCGTAAGTTACATCTGCATGTTCTATTTGTTACTTTACCTCACCATTATCTGTGATATTTGACATAAGCCTGGGTCATTGACATTGGGTTGAGTGACCGGGCATGAGAAAGAATGGAGATGAAAGTGGGAGACAGTAAAGTGACTGACCTGGCTATGAGAAAACAGCCAGTCCTGAGAAATAAAATAGTGAGGTTAGAGGAAGAACCCCTAGGGTGGATGGGGCGAGAGATAGGGTATTTTGGTGTGTGAAGTCAAGGGACTTGGGAGAGTTGAGTTTGAGATACCGGAGGAGTCGGTAGTCCACGGAGAACGGTGTGGTGTGATTCTCCGAGCGGTAAAGGCAGTCCTAAATCCCAGAGTGGGTTACATAGAGAGCAGAGGCTCCGACCCAGTGGGTGGGTCGTATTGTGGGAGATCCAGCCGTGCATAGTAGTTGGACTAAATGTCTTGTGAATTTGAGATTCAGCAGGCCGTGAGAAGCCAGTGATGTGTGCTGGTTAAATTGTGAGGAGGATATTTATATTCCATGGATTACATTATTTCTGGATGTATAAACATGTTCCGTCGGTCCGTCTTATTTCTGGAATAAATGATTATGTGCGCCAACTCAATCTTGTTTCATGACTGGTGAAGGTGCACTTCTGGGGTGAGTTGGATTAAGAGACAGTTAGATAGCTCAATTGACACACCATGAACATCGTTACCTAGACAACGACCATCACACGCAAAGATCATCAAGAACATTGATATTATCATCAAGAACGACGTGTGACAATATTACTTTACTTCATTAGTATCAGTGATATTACTTCACAATTATCTTTGTTATTAGTTTACCTAACAATTATCTAGTTGTTACTTTACCAGATAATTATCTAGTTGTTACTTTATCTCACAATTTTCTCGTTATTCCTTTATCCTATAATTATATGTGATATTACTTCACCTCACAATTATCAAACTGTTATTGTACATCACTATTATCTGGTTATTACTGTATCTCACTATTATTTATTTTTTAATTTTACATCACTATTTTCCAGCTTTTACTTAATCCCACTGTTATCTAAATGTTACTTTATCTCACTAGCATTTAGTTGTGACGTTATCCCACTATTATCTTCCCCCCCCCCCCACCCCATTTCCTTTGCAGGACATTGCAGTCAACACCAGCATTTTTCAGCTGCTGTTGATGTCTTGGCAAGTTTACGTTCAGTAGCTTGCCATTGCTTTCTGATCGACCAGCTCACTTATCTCCGTAAGTAATCAACGCGACGCGATCCGCTGCCGAATAGCTGGCGGTTCTAGCCGCGTCGGTAACTTACGGGGTATGTGAGCCGGTCGCTCAGAAAGCGATAGCAAACTACTGAGTGTAATCTTGCCAAGAAATCAACAATCAACTGAAAGGTGCTGAGGTTGACAGCGATTTCCTGTAAAGGATATGCGAAAAAAAAAGAAAAAGAAAATTACAATACGTCATTATGTTCTAGTTGTTACATTTAACTGACAACGTTCTAATTTTCACGTTACCTCGTTCTGTAATGAACTAGTGCTGCATTTCTTCACCTCCACTGCAATCTGTGTATCCCCCTCCCCCACTCCCTCCAAATAACCCCTCAAACCAACTCATTCCTATCTTTCACCTTCTCCAGCAGATGCCTCCATCTACTCCCCATATGATTCGTCTCTGTCTCTAATTATATCCCCCGCGAGTGTTATTGTCTCCCTTTGTTTCATTTGTAATGCATGCATAGATATAACACGCCAATTGCCAATTCTACAGATTTGCTTACGTGAAATGATATTAACTCGGCGATCCGTGTATCTTTTGGCTTTCTTGGCATCGGGACAAACATTGCTCCATTTTCTAGAGGAATTGCCACCTTTCAGCTTCGTTGCTCGCGCTGTTTTTCTTTAGAACTTTTCTTGGTTGGTTGGGGTTTTTAAAAGAAAGTTTACAACAGGATGGGTAAGACAGCCCCACGTCACCCTACTTTAGTCGCTTCTTAAAGCATCCATGTTTGGTTGCAGTGTCACTATTCCTTGCTTTACTTGGACAGTGTTACTGTAATTTGCTGTACTTAGACTGTGTTACTATTCTTTGCTTTACTTATACAATATGGTTTGGGGCTGCTGACAGTATCAAAGAGCCAGCTAGTAGACTTAGATGGATAGGACATCTTAGGAGGATGGATGATGGTAGAATACTAAAGGAAATCTTTTTGGTGAATTACAGATGGGTAAGAGATCTCAGGGTCGGCATCTACAACGATACAAAGATGTGTGTAAGCGGGACATGATTTATACAGGCATTGATAATGCACATTGGGAGCAAGTCGCCGCTGAACGTGTTGGATGGAGGGCAAAATCAGAAATGGAATAAAGGCAAAAGAGAAAATTATTGCAGATAAGTCACACACCGAGCGTGTGAGACGTAAGATGGTGCATGATGGTGGAAATAACCACGTGTTCACATGCACCCACTGTGAACGGACATTTACAGCGCAAATTGACCTTATCAGTCACATTCGCTACCGCCATATGTAAAAGTTATTATGCCTTTTTAAAGCACAAACTATCATCTGTCAAGACGGCAAGATGCCAATGCTTGAAAGGTTGGAGCGCATAGAAAATGCTACCATGCGGGTAATCCAGGGTTGCACAATGGACACACCAATTATATGCATGAGGCGTATCCTCGCGCTACCAACAATGACAGATAGGCATAGGGTCCTTCAGGCCAACTAGTGCCTGAGAGTCGCTGCAGATAGGGATCACCCGCTGCATGCAGCCATGGATATAGTCAAGGGTCATAGATAAGGCAGGTCCTGGATGGCACGGGCGGAACTTTCTATACGTCAGGTGTGTGATCTAGAGATCATCAATCGTGAAAAAGAGTGGGTTGAAGTTCTGGAAGACATGACGGACTGGCAAAATGTAATAGTAACACTGGATCGTGAGTGCAGGGAATGGGTAGCGGACCGCACTGAGTTTGAAGTGCAACAGCTGATCCAGAGCAACACACATCAAGGCGACATAGTCATCTGATGGGTCAGTAGTGGGAAACAGACGTAGTGGTTGGGGTTTTATTGCAAAGGCTACTGGACGAGTCTTGAAAAAGGAGAGTCTGCCATATGAGACTACGACCTCCAGCATGAGAATGGAGATGGAGGCAGTAACAGCGGAATTCCGGTGGCTAGAGAAGACTACTGCAACACACGTTGTGTTCATTATGGATTCAAAGAGTATGCTTCGTTAGATGGAGAAAGGAATGTTTCGTGTGGAATGGCTATGGTCGCTTCAGAGGTCACAGATTGGGCGTCTCACGATGTTCTTAATGATAAGCGAGTGAGATGGTCGTTGTCTAGGTTACAATGTTCCTAGTATGTCGCTACGGAGTGTAAATTGAGCTAGCCACCTGTCTCACAATACAACTCACCCCCACAGTACACATCCGCCAGTCAGTGAACAAGATTGAGTTGGCGCACATAATATCCTTTAATGCAGAAGGAACACGAACACACGTAACATATTTCCATATCCAGAAAACAATATAATCCACATAATATATATATCCTCCTCACAACTTAACACGCACACATCGCTGCCTTCTCAAGGCCTTCTTAATCTCAAATTCACAAGACAGTTATCCAGCTCATATCCACGGCCGGACCTCACACAATACAACCCATACGCTGGGTCTAGGCCTCCACTAACCTCCCAACCCACTCTGGGTTTAGGCCTCCATTCATAACTGGGAGAACAACATAGGACGGAGATCTCTATCTAACTCCGCTCCTCTCCTTAGACCCCCGACCAGCTCGGAGTCCAAACATCAACTGTCAAAACGATCCGACCCTCAGTTGGTCCCCGCGTCAACTCCCCTTCAAGTCTTCTGACTTCACACAAAACTAAACTGTCTCTCACCCCATCCCCCTGGGGGTCTGCACTCACCCTCACCATTATTTCTCATGGCTGGTTGCTTTTCTCATAGCCCCACTACAGGTCACTCACCTCAATGTCAATGACCCAGGCATATGTCAGGGAGAATTGTATGGATAATTTGCCCTGGCCATGCGGGAGTGCGGGGGAATGAACAGGCTGATAGACTAGCAGGGAAAGCACCTCTTGGTGGTAGATTGCTTATGGACAAGGATGGGGTGGTCGTGCGCTTGTGGGACCAGGTGGAGAAGGCGGAGGAACAGATTTAGAACCATATGTGGAAAGAATGAGATTGCGGGGGATCGGCAGTGGTTCTGGAAGAATCTCAAAACTGAGAGGGAAGATCAGTAGAACTTTTAATTAGATAGCGGTGGGAACGATTATTAGTATGATTCTTTGCTGGCTGTTGAACGAGGGTACGGAGCACGTATGGGAATGTCCTGAGTGCAGTGATGTCGGTTCTTAATTCAACTCAACTCAACTCAACTCGACTCAACTCAACTCAACTCAACAGTGTTACTGTACATTGCTGTTCTTAGATAGTATTACTGTACTTTGCTGTACTTAGACAGTGTTATTGTGCATTAGTTAGACAGTGTTACTGTACTTTGTTTTAGTTAGACAGTGTTACTGTACTTTGTCTTACTTAGACAGTGTTACTGTACTTTTATTTACTTAGACAGTGTTACTGTACTTTGCTTTCTTAGTGTTACTGTACTTTGCTGTACTTAGACAATGTTACTATTCTCTTCTTATACAATGTTACTGTACATTGTTGTACTTAGACAATGTTACTGTACTTTGCTGTATTTAGACAATGTTACTATTCTTTGCTTTACTTTTTCAGTGTTACTGTACTTTGCTTTACTTAGACAGTGCTACTATATGTTTTCTCTCCTCTAGTTTTTAATATCTACATTGACAAAATATCTAACGAAGCAAGCCCCGACATAACAGATTCAGAACATTTCGAAATCTTTAAATCAGATGGGACAACATATTTACCCGTAATCAATACACTTTTGTTTGCAAATAATTAGTGTCTAGTTTATACCGACCAGGGCATATAGAATAATCCTATTCACAAGCTGAGTTAAAAATGCAGCAGATACAATATGAATATAAATACAGCAAAAACTGAAGCAATGCGAGATATTAGATCTCCTGGTTCATTAAGTACACATATAAATAGAACACCTCTGAAAAAAGTTAAACAATTCAAATATCTTGGAAGAATGATAACTGTAGATGACAGAATAGACAGAGAAATAGAAATCAGATGTCAAAAAGCAAGTGGGCTTATGTATCAACTATCACCCATACTTAAACATCCAAACATACCTATGTCCTCAAAACCACAGATAATAAATTATATATTCACACCAACCCTATGCTATAATGTCAAACTTGGACATTTTCCAAATCACATTTACGCAAAATCAAGTTCCTGCGAGATGAGATGTTTGAGGAGAACTGCCAACTCAACTATCTAAGACATGATGTTATCAGACAAACAGTGGGATCAACACCTTTAGCCACATATATTGAAATACCGAAGCTCAAATGGTTTGGTCATGCTAGACATCAACTACCAGCACTGATCATACATCAAAGAAGATCTGCTACGAGAGCAAGATGACGCCCGAGAAGAAGATGGATTGATGACATCAAAGACATTATACAATCACACTGCCTTCCCCTTGTTCTTTTCCCCTCAATTTTTCCAGTTGTCACCAAGTTCTCTAGTTTGTCTTCGCATAACGTGCTCAAAAAAATGTTGACTGTCTGCGTCTAATTTCTCTATTAATGTTGCAGTTTTCACTTGCTCTTTGTAGGACTTGCTCATTGGTTTTTCTGTTTGCCCGTGATGTTCTTTGCATTTTCCTCAGAAACCACACTTCCACTACCATTACATGTTTGTCAGCTTGTCTGCTCATTGCCCAAATTTCACAGCCATAGAAAAGTGCAAGTCTTACACTCTTTTTCTCCTTGCAAGTTAAATATTAGGATACCTAATAAGTGCAAAAGGTTAAGAGCTAACATCATCTTGTTGTGCGCCACTCACAGCGGCACACAATTGTGGGCTTTTTGAAAAATAAAAAAAAAAATAAAAAAGGAATGAACGTAGTTCTGAATTCTGTCGTTGATTTGTGCTTACAAGGGATTTACAATAACACCTCGGTTATTGTTACCTTCGATTTTCGTCGATAATGGTTATCGTCAATTGTTTTCGGACGGTTTATCGACAAAAATAGAGGTTTTACTGTATGTGTAGAGAGTGGAAGTCTTGCATCACCAAGGAATGGGATGGACGGATACTCTCTTATATAAACAGTTTGCTGCATGTCCTTCAAAGAACCTTGACATCAACCCCAAAGTGTGGCTGTTTGTGATTTACCAGACCAGTTTTACGTTCAGTGGTGTGTCATTTATTTCTGAACATCATTGGCACCTTGCCGTCTTGATAGACGATAGTGTGTGCTTTAAAAAGGCATAATAACTTTTACCTATGACGGTAGCGAATGTGACTGATAAAGCCAATTTGCGCTGTAAATGTCCGTTCATAGTGGGTGCATGTGAACACGTGGTCATTTCCACCATCATGCACCATCTTACGTCTCACACGCTCGGTGTGTGACTTATCTGCAATAATTTTCTCCTTTGTCTTTATTCCATTTCTGATCTTTGCCCTCCATGCAACACGTTCAGCGGCGACTTGCTCCCAAGTGTGCATTATCAATGCCTGTATCAATCATGTCCCGCTTACACACATCTTTGTATCGTAGTAGAGGCCGACCCTGAGATCTCTTACCCATCTGTAATTCACCAAAAAAGATGTCCTTTGGTATTCTACCATCATCCATCCTCCTAAGATGTCCTATCCATCTAAGTCTACGAAGACTGAGCATGGAATAAACCGTCACACAACCTGATCTTTCCAATACTTCAGTATTTGTGATTTTGTCTTGCCAATTAATACCAAGAATTCTTCGCAGACACCGCATATGAAAGCTGTTTAAACGTTTCTCTTGGCGTGAGTAAGTTGTCCAGGTTTCACTGCCATTAAGAAGAGTACTAAGGACAAGGCTTGATAGACAAGGACTTTTGTTTTGGCAGGAAGCTTCTTGTTCTCCCAGACTCTTTTTCTTAACCTGTTCATTGTTGTTGCTGCCTTACCAATCCGGATGTTGATTTCCTGATCTAGGGATAATTTGCTATTTACCACTGATCCTAGATATGTAAAATGGTCTACCATCTCTAGTTCGGCGTCGTCAATAAAGATTGATGGTACCCCATGTGCACCTTGTGACATAATCTGTGTCTTCTTTTTGCTAATTGTTAAACCAAATTCAGAACAAGCATTGGAGAATTCAGATAGTAGACATTGCAATTCTTCCTCAGAGTGGGTCGTAACTGCAGCATCATCTGCAAAAAGCAACTCTCTGATCAGTCCCCTCCTAATTTTGGTCTTAGCCTTCAATCTCTGAGCATTGTAGAGGCCGCCATCTGAGCGTGAGTGAATGTATATACCACCATCCTGATCACGAAAAGCATATTTTAGTAGAAGTGAAAAGTATATTCCAAAGAGGGTGGGAGCTAGTCCACAACATTGCTTAACTCCACTCTTGATTTCAAACTCTTCAGAAGTTGCACCATCAAACTTGATTATACTCTTGATGCCTGTGTGGAACGATTCCACAATGGACAGAAGAGTTGGTGGGCAGCCAATCTTCTTTAGTGCCTTGAACAGACCCTCACGACTGACCAAATCAAATGCCTTTGTGAGGTTGATGAAGGCAATAAACAGTGGTTGATTCTGTTCACGGCATTTTTCTTGCATTTGTTGCAATGAGAATATCATATCAATCGTAGACCGATTCTGTCGAAAGCCACACTGTGATTCGGGGTAGACTTGATCTCCCAGAACTTGAAGTCCGCGCAGAACACATCTGGCAAATACTTTTCCAACAATATACAGAAGTGAGATACCCCTATAGTTGTTGCTGTCGCCCCGGCCGCCCTTGTTCTTGTACAGTGATATGATGCTTGAATCTTTGAAATCCTGTGGGACTTGTCCTTCTCGCCAGCATAGATCTATTAGCTGGTGGATCTGAAGTGTGAGTGTGTCTTGCCCACTTCTGATAACGTCTATTGGAATCACATCCTTACCTGCAGCCTTGCCAGATGCAAATTCATTTATAGCACACTTAACTTCTGTTATGGTGGGAAGTGTGTCCAGGTGGTCAAGAGTTGGTAGAGCCTCTATGGCGTTGAGAGCATCATCCGCTAGCTTGGTCTCACATCGTCAATATTGGTCAAGTCAGTGGAAAATCCTGGACACATGGTTCTCACGTTCCAGGTTGCAAGCCGGAGCTTGAGGTGTCTATGTTTATTTTTATTTGTACCTGGTGAATTGGTTTTACAGCCTGCGATTCAGATTTTGTCCTATCCCCAAGCACCCATTGAAGCAGGCAGACTGTGGCGTAACGGCACCCAATTGGCCAAGGGCTGCCCAGCTTGAGGCGGGCGGTAGCTGATCAGTGATACCTGTAGGTGTCTCCCACCGCCAGAGGCAACGCGTGGCGCCCAATGTCTACGCCAATTGACAGGGACTTATGACCCGTATCAGTTGCCTCTCGCTTTGATTCCGAGACCGGTTAAGACCAGGGATGGAGTTATTGCCTCTCCATAGCACAAAGCCTGGGCTAAAATATAGAGATCATGTGTTGCCCATGCAGCATGATCCCTCTCTCGGCCTGCCTAGTTCACTCCAGAGGAAAGGTAACACCCCTACATCTGGAATAAGACAAGAACAACGGACACTCATAACCTCAAAATCAACGCAAAGGGGTCTGTTTCAAAAGTGGTCTGATTTAGAAGGCTCTATTCGGTGGCCGGGGGAATTGTGACACTCGTTCACTGCCCATGAGCCACAGCGGCGGCAAAGTCTTGTATAAGATATTATAATTGATTAACTGCCATGGGATGATTAATCGTCTTAAGCGACTTCCAGTGTCTGCCATGGGCGTATATATCGCCGAAATATATGTCATTGCGCTATAATACCACATGTTTGCTGCCACATTAACAACTTTAAGTCATAATTGTGACACACCCCTACTTCCCATTTTCCGCGATCTATTCTTGTTTGGGGGAAACCTTTTTTTTTTTTTTAAATGTTCCTTACATCAATTATCTATTGAACATGTTACATTCACTTAGAAAATAAACATTGTCAAATGAATTCTGTAAACGTAAACAATGTATATTTTTATCGTGTGATGAGAACGAACGAACGAACGAACGAACAAACGAACGAACGAACGAACGAAAGTCTTTATTTTCAAAGGCTTAAGAATTGGGTACGCAGGCCCTTCTGACATTCTGCCCTTCTTCTCCATTTCTTCTCATACATTCTTTCATTCAACATCACTATGTGAAGCAAATTTTGACAACAAAAGAACAAAAGCATTAAACGCATGAAAAATAATCAATAACAAATGACTCACGGAGGCAGTGTTTATCATGCGCGTTATAATGATATATAAAGTATATAAAAATATATATAGATAGATATATAAAAATATGAGACAGACAGTTAAGCAGGCAGACATTCAGGACACTCAGGAAACAGCAGTTTAAATATTGCAAGAGGCTGAGGAAATATTCTAGCTCACGTTTATGCGGGAAGCAATGGGAAAATACCACATTACGCATACAAATAATCAACATGTCAGACAACATCGAATCTCAGAGATTTGATGGTAAGACCCCGAGGCCAGGTGGATCATTGAAGCTAAGTAGGAAAGAGACCGACGGCAGATCGGGTAAAAGATGGTGGCAATAGCCCTGGCGGCATAACTGTGAACATCTTTGCCATGGGGCAAAGGGAAGTAATTAAAGACGTGAACATGGAATGTCAGAAGCCTGTACCAGAGACTACTCTGCATGATTAGTGGGGAATTAGCAAGATATAAAACTGGGAATTTCCGAACGCAGATATGCTGGACAAGACCACTTTATAACCAAAGAAGGAACACTTTTATTGCTTCATGGATAGAAAAAAAAGATGGACAGAGCAGGGTTGCATTCCTTTTCATAAAACAATGTAAATTCCTTCAGCTCTTTCTGGATACACCCCATTTAGTAATCAACCTGTCACTGTTCGAAATATGACAAAGTAAATGAACATCACAACTGTACAAATCTATGCACCAATAACTGCAGCAAAAGAGGTGGAAGCTCCGGTTGTTTACAACAGCCTACAAGATATATTAGACAAGGTAAGAAGACAACGTAATTATCACAGGGAATTTCAGCGCGAAAATGTGGATTGAAAGAATTGCAAGAAGAAGAAAAATCACGACGCCCGTTTGGTTTAGGGCGCTAGAATTTACACAACCCCACGACCTTAGCTAAATGGATTTTTTAGTGTAATGTTCATGTTCTATCAGCAGGACTTTTGTTGTTTCTGTTCTGAAAAATTCCCTCTCGCCGCAGTCTATTCCGTCATTTGTGATTGTATTCTAGCAAAGCTGACAAATTCCATCTTTCTGCTTTTGCTGATAGACAGCTTTATTGCACTTAGACCAATTTCATTACTTTTTGTTTTCAGACCACCTTGTGTTGGTTTTCGTAAAATGGTATGAGTCCCGGTCGTTCAGAAAGCAATGACAAACTACTGAACGTAAATTTGCCAAGAACTCACATACAATAAAAAATGCTGGAGTAAACTGCGATATCTTGTAAAGGATACGCAACTGACTTTTTTGTTGTAAGACATAGAAATGAAATCTCTAGTGAAAAAGTGAGCAAGACATGGCCGTATTCTCTCACCACCCCGGTTCAACATCTAAACTTAACATGTAACGAGAGATGTCAAACGCGAGGTGACCCGTGACAATATTGATCCATTCATAATTGGTAGAACGAATCATTGACCATGCTTAAGAATATCCAGACTGGTCTCTTACGACACTCGTGGCTCGACAAACTGAGCATACCACAAATAATTCAGCTAACTTTCATCTATGTACCAGGGCCACTCAGACTTGAGAGGCAGCGAGCGACCCGATTGGTTGGCGGACATGGTGGTGATCGAGGTGGAAAGAGCAATGGATGGACCAGACATCATCAACATCATAAGAGACGTTGTTCCGATATGTTGCACACACAAAATGTGTCTACCTCGTTCAATCTACGTTTATAGCCTTTGTTATAATTGACTTGGTTCATAGCGCGGTCTTAGCTTCTTTTTGAGAGACTCTTAACGAACATATGGCTCTAGGGACACTTAAGAATCTGCTTCCTTGTTCAGAGTAAGGGAGATGGGAACTTTATCGCTTGGTCAAGAGCACAAGGCACAAGGAACAGTTAACCAACGCACAACTGGTGATATCAGTCGGTACATGCATGAGGAAATGTTACATATCAGTTGATACACGGATGACGAGATGTTACAGATCAGTCGGAAGACGCATGCGGAGATGTCACAGATCAGTCGACACACGAAAGCAGAGATGTTACAGATCAATCGATACATGCACAAGGAGATGTTTACAGATCAGTCGATACATACTTGAGGAGATGTTACAGATCAGTCGATACAAACATGCAGAAATGTTGCTGTGTAGCTGTGTAGCAATGAGATACCTCCTTGACTTCCCGACAATGGAACACAGGATCAAGATCTGGAGAGCTCGTGCATACTTAAAAATAAGTGCAGATGAGCAGCACCCTCTGCATGACGCTATATTCAGAGAAAAGGGTAACAGGCTAAAGAGGGGCAAATCATGGATGGGTCGGGCAGAAGATGTCGTCAGACAGGTCTGCAGTCTTGCCAGTATTAACCCCGGCAAGGAATGGGTGCCGGTGCCTCCAGTTTTTAAGTGCACTTTCTCCTGCATTATCACACTCGACAGACGGTGCAGAGAGCAGAACCCTGCCGCTGTCAATGCAGAGGTTAACGCGCTCATCTATGAACACTCAGATAGCCCCGAAGTGCTCATCTATACAGATGGATCTGTTGTAAAGCAGCAGAGAAGTGCGTGGGTATTTACAGCCCGTTCAGCAGGCCGAACCGTTCAAGAATCCAGTGGTGCCCACTCTATGACCACGAGCAGCATGACGATGGAGGTGATGGCAGTTACACAGGCTTTCATATAGCTGGAATCACAGCATTATACCAACGTGTGTGTACTAAGTGATTCAATGAGCATGATTCAGAAGGTCGAAGCTGGATCTGTACGTAGACAGTGGACTGGGTCGCTGCGGAAGTCTGTTGTCCGTAAAGTCACCTTAATCTTCATCCCGGGACATGCGGGAGTCGAGGGAAATGAACGAGCTGACAAACTGGCTGGCTCTGCACCCCCTGTAGATGGCCAGCCCATGGATCGTGCCAATGTTATTAACGTCCTCAAAGATATGGCGAGAACAGAGGACTTTGACGTCAGTGATTCCAAATCGCTGTCCAGGATGAAAGACCTGGGAGTAAGAATCGGCGAGAGGTACATCGGGAAAACAAAGCGCCTCGTCAACCAACACAGAACTGGCACTATTAGCCACCGGACGCTGATGCATATGCTGGGGGGGGGGGGAGGAACTGAGCACCTATGGACATGTCCGGGGTGCAATGAAGATACCCCAACTGATAACTGATAAATGATGCAGAGATGTTACAGATCAGTCGATGCATGCATGAGGAATGTTACAGAACACTTAATACACGCATGCGCAGATTTTACAGATCAGTGGACACGGAGGTGCAGATGTTATAGATCAGTCGACACACGCATGCAGAGATGTTACAGATCAGTCGACACACGCATGTGGTGATGTTACAGATCACTTGATACATGCATGCGCAGATGTTACAAATCAGTTGACATGCACACGCAGATGCTACAGGTGAGTCGATACACGCATGCGCAGCTGTTAAAGACCAGTCGACACCAATGCGCAGATGTTACAGATCAGCCGACAAACGCATGCAGAGATGTTACAGATCAGTCGATACACGCATGTGGTGATATTACAAATCGGAGCACCTGTCAACATGTTTGGAGTGAGCTGATAATGAGCCTTACTAATCACTCATCATCATCATCATCACGATCATCGTCATCATCACCTTTTGCCGTCAAGCGTCGTGGAGACTAATAACTAATTGCTGGAAATCGATTCCCACATCTCAAAATGTACATATCACGGTCCATCTCGCAAATAGTTTGAAGGGAATGGAAGTTCATGTCTGGCATGAGATATAGTGAAATGTAACATCTTTTTCTGAACTTAAAGAAACAAACATAATATCCAAGTCACCACATGCCATCAACTGACAATCAGCAACAGAACAATTGAAATGGTCAAAACTTAGAACAGCACTACACCATAATCTACAATTCTGGTGGCTTTTCAAAATAGGTTGGAGACGTACTGGTCACTGCAATGTAGATATTAAAAGGAAGTTAGTTGCCTGTCCTGTAAATTAACGGCGCAGTCAACCCCAGCATTATTTGACTGTTTCTGATTTACTGGACAGTGTTACTTTCAGTAGTTTGCAACCCTTTGGGAACGACCGACACTCATTCTATTGTATGAAAATCAAGGCGGGGTGCTGCCAAATCTTGGCTTGCAGGTATGTTTCGAACAGGTTTGTGGGATTACAAATTACATTTGCAACTTCTTTGCCACAGCGCCGGCTCTTGCTTGACGGTTTGAGCGATGTTAAACAGTATTAACACGATTTGTACAATATTACACAATATTAACACAGTTTGTACGATGTTAAAAAGTATTAACACTGTTTGTATGATGTTAAACAAGATTAACTTTTATTGTATGATGTTAAAACGAGCATTAACACTTTTTGAATGATGTTAAACATTATTAACACATATAGAAAGCAAGGCAAAAGTGGTCAAGCCGTTTAACTCGGGCTCCGAAGGTTGTGGATTCGATTCCGGGCCGAGTCCTTCGGTTCACGAGTTAAATTTTTCGGAGACTCCTGTGGGTCGTCGCTATAGCTACGGAGTTCGTGTTTTGTGCGACGCTTTCCGAGCTGCGGAAAGAGACCGAGCCATATGGGATAAAACGCGATGCAATGAAGTCGACCCTGTCAGCTTTTAAGTGACTTTTTTTTTTTAACGAAACTAAAATGTAAAATCTGAGACTATCGCGTGGATACCATGCTCGTCATTCTAACAATACCAGCGACTATGTATTTAGTATTACAATAAAGTATTTTATTCATTTATTAACTTCATATAATACACAACTCGGCAGTATGCGCCTGACGAGATGCAGCGAAATATCCATCCATCCATCATGTGCCATGCCGATAAGCTTGGGCGGTCATGATTCGCCATCTCACACGATCACCAGAGTCGTGGATGAGCTCTGTGTTTTTGTCTCGACCATGCAATGTGGCAAAGACACCCCGATATTTACTTCTCTGCCTTTCCCTTGTTATTTTCCCATCGATCTTGCCAGTTGTCACCAAGTTTTCTAATTTATTTGTTTTTATTTTTCTGATATCGTGTCCAAACAATTTTGACTGTCAGTCAACGTCTAATTTCTCGAATCAGTTTACTGTTTCTAGCATGCAACCCATAGAAACATGATTACTTCATAGATTTCAAAGATAAACAAGAAACTAAAGGCCCACAGAAATGTAGTTCCCTGACCTATTTAGTATTTGTTTCTAGTCTCCGGTCTCTGTGGCTAAGGGCTTGCGAACGCAGTTTGTGAGCCCGCATACCCGGGTTCGAAACACGGCGGTGCTGGTTTTTTCGAAAAAAGGTATATGTGCCGGTCGTTCAGAAAGCAATGGCAAACTACTGAACGTAACACTTGCCTAGTACATCAACAGCAGCTGAAAATGCTGGTGTTGACTGCAACGTCCCGTAAGGGATACGCAGCAATTTTTTTTTTCTTCTAGTCTCATAGTTGTATAGACAATCTGCAAGCCGTGGGTGTTGTAGTCATTATCTGCCTAGCTCTGTACTTCCAAGGAGCATCCTGGTAGACAGTCAAAGCTGCTTCCACACCGGAAATAAGTAAAGGCCCCTTTCACACGGACTAGGGAGCATTTTGCGTTTCCTGCCTTCGCTCTCTATGAATACATATACTTGCTACAACTTCCTGTGCACTGAGCTGATTTTTGTGTGTGGATTAGCTTTCCGTATTATCAGCGTCTCACGCCATTAAGCGATTTTTTTTTTTTTGGGGGGGGGGGGGTCACCTATTGAGAAGAAATAAGTTGGAGAACTTGGTGACAACTGGCAAGATCGAGGAGAACAGAATAAGGGGACGGCAGAGAAGTAAATACCTGGATGGCTTGACCACGTTGTATGGTCGAGACAAGAACACTGAGCTGATCTACCATTCTGGTGATAGAGTGAGATGGCAAAACATGACCTCCCACGCTTCCCGGCATGGCACATGTTGTTGTTGATGATGATGATGATGATGATGATGATGATGATGATGATGATGATGATGATGATCCTAGCGGCTGCACTAACTCAGCTCCCAAAATGACGGTGATAATTTAACTAGGAACACTTGAAAATATAAACTTACATGTTTCTTGTTTATTATTAAATTCGCTGATCGAAAATTTGACGTTTGTCTCAAAGTTGTCGAAATTCTTCCACTGACCCACGTCTACAGTATGTATTCTGTCTCTTAACACGACATGGCAGGCGGCAGGAGACTAATATCTTGCAAAGAAGAACCCAACACGCATAATGTGGTTTTTGAATTCGCAGATATAAAAATAAAATCTCAACATTGGAGCTGAAATTGAATATATATATAATATTGAATATATATGATCATAAACTGAATGATACAGAAAGAATGCAGGCGAACTGAAAGCATTTGTTTTCGTAATTATTTTCTAGCTATGCTATTTTAATATTGTGTTTTTTGTTGTTATATCGATGGCGGATTCGTGGCGAAAGAGTTGAAGGCGCAGTCCATATTCCCAAATTCGGCGATCGAAACAGCTGTGTGGAATTTGGCAGCAGACCGACCGCCTAGCGTTGGGTCATTACATAAAATGGTATTGGTTCCAGTCGTTCGGAAAACAATGGCAAACTACTGAACGTAAACTTGCCAAGAGATAACAAACAGTCAAAAATGTCTGGGATAGACTGTGACGTCCTGTAAAGAATATGCAACTAACTTTATGTTGACTTTTCTTACACGAGTCAGACATTACAAGATTAAATTATGTTTTTATTTTGTTTTTGTTTAGCTGTCTTTAGAATGATTTTGCGATTTTCAAAGTATTAATTTGTCCCTGGAGTTAGAAAGGAGAGGAGCGTCATTGATTTCATTCTTTCTGTTGTTGTAGCAGTGTAGGCAAGATAATGTAAGGTAGGGATCAGAATATGAAGACACATCACAACAATTAGGTTTAAATATTATAGAGGTAAGGCAAATTTAAGCAGATTAAACCAAGCAAATAACAACTAAATGAATGTTACAATGACCGAATGAATAAGATAGCTCTTTGCTAAACTTCCAGTGCGCTGATGCTGAAGTAGTGAGTTCAACGCCTACACCGGTCAGTTGGACTGAAATATGACTTCTCGTCTTTGACATGGTGACGTAAATTACAAGTACCTCAGAAGCAAACAAAAAAAGAAAAAAAAAAAAAAAATAACAACAACAACCTAATCTCCGTTGCTGAAATCTCACTTCAGGACGCGGAATCATCCATCTGATTGGAAAGCAGTGTAGAGAACAGATGGATAAAGAATAAAGAAGACAAGTGAAGCTTTCATAGCGCTAGGTAACTTGTGGAAGTCGAAGGAAGTTAAGCTTAGCACCAAACTTGGAATGTTAAACTGTAATGTTAGTTGATTGAGTGCCAAACAAACAGTAGATTTGCTCCAGGCATGGTATGGTACACACTGGAATGAACAATAATTATAATGTAATTTACATTCACTGAGCATGGAAACTGCGGAAGATACATCGAAACAAAACAAATAACAGGACGACCATAATATGACGATATATCGTTCTTCTGTTCAAATGGGATGTCGTATTTGGCGATATATATTATCCATCGCCAGTGAATCAGTTAAGCCAGTACTACTGTACCAAGATTTGGCCAGCATGTGAACATTTTACGATCATAAATATTAAATCCATTCGCTAACATGCGCTGTGTGATAGACACGTTTCTGTGACAAAACCGGTCTGCATAACCTGTGTGTCTCCCTTTACTGATTCAGCGTCAAAGAACTAGTAGGTGTGGACGAGCCATGGTCACAATCAAAGAAGCAAATATTAAAATGCATATTTCTATTCACTGAGCATTGAAATTGCTGAAGATACCACGAAACAAAACAAATAACGGCCCTTGTATGGCGATATATCGTCCTTCTGTCCAAAGAGAATCCAACAAATTTAACAGAACAGATTCATAAAATTTAGAACTCTTCACTCTAGATGAAACAACTGATCCAAGGAAATAAATGAACTTCTATTTGCAGACGATCAGTGCCTGTTTTACAGCGATGAGGGCAGACTACACAATCATATTAATAATCTGAGTTCAACATGCAGCAGATACAATATGAGTATAAATACAGCCAAAACCGAAGTAATGCAAGTTAGCATATCGCCCTGTCCATTAAGTATACAGATAAATAGCACAACTCTGAAACAATTTAAAAATTCAAACATCTTGGAAGTATGTTCACAGAAGATGGCAAATTGGACAGAGAAATCGAAATCAGATCTCAAAATGCTAGTGCACTTACATATCAATTGTCACCCTTACTGAACGATCAAATATACCCAGTCCGCAAAACGACATATAATAAACAGCATATTCACACCAACCCAATGCTACCAATCTCAAACTTGGACTTTATCAAAATCACACTCTCGCAAAATCAACAGCTGCGAGATGAGATGCCTGAGGAGAGCTGTCAACTTAACAATCCGAGGCCGAGTAAGAAATGCTGTTAACAGACAGACAGTGGGATCAACACCTTGTGCCACATTTATTGAAAGACACAAGATCAAGTGGTTTGGCCATGCTGTTAGAATGCAATACCAGCAACTACCATCACTGGCCTTACATCAAAGATCATCTGCGACGAGACCAAGAGGACGTCCAAGAAGAAAATGGACTGACGACATCTAAGACATTGTACAACCACACGGAATGACAATCAGGTGCCACCACTGGAGCGCAAATTATTCCTCCCCACGACGCTTGACAGCAGGAGTGAAAGATGATGATGATGAAGTAATAATACATATAATTTCTACTATTGCTACTTCTACTACTAGTACGTCCGTACTTACCTACATACGATATGTTTCAACATACGTGTTTCACTATTACTTTTGTTACTGCTAGTAACCCTACAGCTACATACCCACCTACCTGCAAATCTGTCTATATACGTCTTTAACTACTACCACGATCTCTACAGAAACTATAATACCTTTCCCTCTCCTGGTCTGTCCTGTATCTTGGTCTATAGGCGGCCAGGAAAGAGCTTGTCTCTACCGCTGTTTACTAATTCATGTATCGAAGTCACTCCTGGCCATCGAACACCCACTGATTGGCTGTCTTATTTCTGTCTTTCTCTAGTGTTCAATTACTCCCGCCGATTGATGCCCTCTGTTCGATATTTTTTGTCTGTAGGGAACTACCAATTATGTTGAAGCTACAGAAACGGGGATTTATACAAGAATGATGAAAACACGAAGGACAAATATATCGCGCAATGAAAGAAGTAATTCACCAAGAGATCTGATTGCTCGCATCAGAAGAAACTAATCCACGTTCACTGGGGACATCGTGAAAAGCGGAGTCCTGGAGTATGTCATGACAACGGGAGATTAGTAAGGGGAGTAGGCGCAGGGAAAAAGAAAGAGAGAATATATTAGACAACATGGCATCAATGCATTGAGAAATATCTGTACCAATAATTAGACATGATGACCAGCTACACACGGCATGGGCTATAAGAGAAATAAATAAACTAATGAAAGACTTGAAAGAGATATATATTTCTTGCGCCTTCGTTTAAGAGACGTCCCCCAAGTCCAAAACTGGTATATTTCCTGGGCATCTTCAGGGAGATCACTATTTTAATATAGAGCCTCCACACACCCCCCCCCCCTCCCCCCCACCAGCCAGACTCCGCCTCACACAGATCCCGAAGATGGGTTCGAGTCTTTTACTATGTCAAATAGCAACAGCAAGTATATGCTACAACGGCTGCATTCACTCAACTCTTGTGTTAGATATAGACGTTAATGTACGCTTCATAATATGACAGTTGTCATTGTAATTTAATGAGACAGTCGTGACTGCGAGATTAGCAGTTCCAGCGAGCAACTAATGGACACAACACAATACCAAGCAATTGGAAATAGCAAAGAGCAGGCAATAAGACTGCTGCCCTGGCTAATTGGTTACAGAAGAACCCGTTACTTTGGATGGAATCTGTCTATAAGAGGCACACCTTAAACAAATTCATGGCGAAGTCGGACACACTAACTTATGTGGTGCATTAAAGAGTGTGACCCAATTTCCTGGAACGAAAAACGTAGAAGCAGAAGAAGAAGAAGAAGAAGAAGAAGAAGAAGAAGAAGAAGAAGAAGAAGAAGAAGAAGAAGAAGAAGAAGAAGAAGATAAATCTAACTCAGATAAGTTCACTGTGAATACAAACATGATACATACCTTTCCTTAGGACCAGCTCACATATAATCCCAGGTGGCAACACAGCAAGATGACCTATGTCCAGTGGCGGTCTTCCCTTTACGCGTGCCGCTCTCTAGCCGGTGTGTGAATATTGCAGGGAATGCCAAGATCAGCTATGTGACTTTATCTCCACTTGTTTACAATTTGTAGAGTCAGTAATGAAAGAGAAACTGTAATCCATTGAAAGATACTGTCATGCTAAATCTGAACGTTTCACGTTATATAAGATAAGGACATTATTATGTGAGGGGTCATGTGACGTTCTAATGTGTACTTTATATTCTAGCGTAGAGCAACGTCGTTTGCTAAATCTTACGATTTGATTTTTAATCTTTTAAGTGTTGTTGTTTTTTGCACTCGCTCGCTTTGAACTCAAGCGTAGTCCACACACTATTTTTATACTAGTGATGGACTGAATTTTGCGTGTGGGTTAGCTTTCTATATTAACAGTGTTCCTCGCCATCAGACTTCAGAGGTACTTGTAATTTACGTCCCAAAGTCAAGGACGATAGGTCAACATTTTCGTCCAGCTGTCCGGTGTAAGTGATGAACCGCTAACCTCGGCGTCAGCACAGCGGGTGTTTAAGATCACCGTTCTAATTCATTCAGCCATGCGGACCTGCACTTATGATTTAATGTTTCGGAGCAGTGCCGTGAAATGTATCATAAGACGAGACATTGAGCAGGAAAGGACAGACCGCTAACAGTCTATGCTAGTGGTTCAAAACTCTTTCTGTTTGCCACTTCTTCAGCTTCTGGGCCCTATCCTTTGAGATCCACGCGCATACACAAATACATATTTAGCAGGCTTGAAAGGGCTTTAAAGGACAAGGGGATTGACTTCATTTGACCGTGTATCTCATATGGCTCGGTATCTTTTTACAAGGTGACCTGCTGAAAGCGTCGCAAAAATCACGAACTCCGTAGCTCCAGCAACGACCCCTAGGAGTCTGAAAGAGAACTGAACCCGTTAACCGAACGACACAGGTCGATATAGAACCCACAACCTTCAGAGTGAAATGGAGGCAACGTAACCACTTCACCACCTAGACTCGTACATCTTTCGTAGTTTAGAGCATAATAAGACTTTACCAAGGTCTGCCCACGGTCCTAAACTGGGCGGTCTTGCACGCCTTGAACGAAAGAATTAGAAGGCTTTATTTTAGAATGACTGAGACATACAAAATACTGTAGTTTGGGTGGCATTTTTTACCATCAGCCTAATTCTGACCCCACAAAAATGCGCCATTGCGTCACGGAATATGTAGATCTAGCGCTGAAAATATCCCGATGAACTACTGTAGCGGTTTTAACCTGATTTGTTTATTGAAGGTCGCCGTGGTGAAGTGGTTAAGCCACCATCTCATGTTCTGAAGGCTGTTGGTTCGACCCCCCCCCTTCCCCCTCCGTCATCGGTTTACGAGATCAATTTCTTTTCGGAGACTCCTGGGGGTCGCCGCTGGAGCTTCGAAGATCGTGCCGTGTGCGAAGTTCTCGGCAGGAGGCCCTGCCTTATACGATAAAACACAGTGTAATAAAGTAGATCATTTTGTCTGTGCAGGTTCCTACTAACATTCTTGTCGAGGCCTTACCGCTGGACATCTAGTCAAAGCTTTGGCCATGTTTCTATGATGAAATTAAGGTAAAGGATCATTTTCCCAGATTGTGGGAGCCTTGTATATATGGTGCCGGCACTATATTTCTATAGACCAGTCAGCACTAGAGCGGTGGTGTTTTCAATGCCACGTCGGCCACTTGTGACCTCCAGAACATGACCTGGTGGCAGTTTTAGTCTGGGTCGATCTGGGAACCTGTGTCAATTGAATTAAAATCTCTTACCCTGAGTGGGATGTGAACAGATGATCACGGGAGCGCCAGACAAGCATGACAGCAACTATACCACGGTGGCTCATTATAAAGACTTTAAAAGGCAATATAATCGACTTAATTGCACTGAGTTTCATCACATATGGCTCGGTCTCTTTCTGCAGGACGGCGTCGCACAAAGCACCAACTCTGTAGCTCCAAATGCGACCCTCGGGAGTCTCCGAGAAAATTACACTCCTGAATCGAATGACTTAGCCCAGAATAGAATCCACAACCTTCGGACCTCATTTCCATGTTTACCCTAATTATTTGTTATACGGGCAGGAAATCTTTGGAATGGCTTTAACAAAATATAATATAACCTGCGATTAGTAAATACACTTGCATGAAGAAATATACAGAACGTGACCTTAGGAGGTCATGGAAAATTTCGAATATTTTACGTCATTGATTACCAACAATGGTGACACAATGAACGAAATTAAAAGACGAATATCTATTCTTGTCAAAGACTAAAACAACTGCATAAATTGTAGAGTGGGACAGACAGAACTACAAAAGTTAGATTGTTAAGAGCATGCATCTTTCCAATTGCAACATGCTTTTGTGAGACCTGGAAACTTACTAAACAAGCTGGACAGAGCATAAATGACTTTGAATATAAATGTTATAGACGAGTTCTAAGAATATCTTTGTTAAAGAAAAGAACAAATGCATCCATACTTCAAGAGCTTAATATTGAAGAAGGTTGGCTATTAAAGACGATTTTTTTTTTTTTTGCATATCCTTTACAGGACATTGCTGTCAACACCAGCACCTTTCAGCTGTATGTTGATTTCTTGGCAAGATTACGCTTAGTAGTTTGCCATTGCTTTCTGAGCGGCCGGCTCACATACCCCGTAAGTTATCGATGCGATTCGAACCACCGCTGATTCTTACCGTCATCACGTTAACCCACGAGAGTATACGAGATTACGGAGAAAAGTCATAACCTCTAAGCCACAAAGCCGGCATTAAAGACGATACAACAGAGAAAATTGAAATTTTGGTTACTTGAAATGTCATAAAAGTTTGGAGAGAACAATAATGGAGGGTATATGCCTTGAAAGAGTGGAAAAGGAAGGTCAAAGAGAAGATGGGTGCAGGATGTGGCGGATGATCTCCAGATGGGTGTATCGGACGCGGGACATCTTACTTATGATCGAGAGTTTCTCCGGAAGGTTGTTATGGGAGCTATGTTCTGCAAAGGATGAATGAATGAATGAATGAATGAATGAATGAATGAATGAATGAATGAATGAATGAATGAATGAATGACATTTGAAAATCCTTAGTATAAACAAAAATTTTAACACAGAGTAGTGTTTCGTCTACAAATAAATTTAGTGCCCTTACGGAAGTCAAGGTGGTCGAAGGACTAAAAGCGTAAACGTTTAAATTTCCTGTGATGACCGCGGTAGGGTGTTCCTTAGTTGCTCACACCTGTCAATTTGACAACATGCTGACTTCACGTCCTTGACTTGGGCGCGTAAATTACAAGAAGTCGGGGTTTGCCTGATGGCGAGTGACACTGGTCATAGGGAAAGCTAATCCACACACAAATATCAGTGCAGTGGACTCCCTAGTAGTAGCATCATGTAGTAGTTGTAGCATATGTCGGGACTACGATCGAGTTTAAAGCTATCGAAGATAAAACAAGTACCCGTACAGGGAAGTCAGTAATCAAGACTAGTAGCGTTCATAAACCGTTTGTTTTGTTTTCTTACCTTGTAATATTTTTGTAATAGATTTCTTATAACTGTTAGACTGTTTGCATGACATGTACAGTACATCGCCATCAACGGCAGTATTTACGTTTTTCTAAGCCATTGCTTTCTGAACAGCCGACGCTCTTACTACTGTTAAAAATCAACACAGAGTGGTCTTCTTCCAAATCGTTGCAGATAATTTACTTCTTATAACTACGTAATGTTTAAATATAGGTAAGTAAAGTAAAGCAAAGTAAAGTAAAGCACAGTAAAGTAAAGTAAAGTAAAGTAAAGTAAATTAGAGTAGAGTAAAGGCATTCATAACGGCATGAGCACTGTTGTACACTGTGTATTTTTAATGACTGTGGGGTTTTTTTAAATAATGCCATTCCAAGTTTTGTATTTACCTTTTATGTTACATGAACTCCACAAACGGTGAATACAAAACTTGTTTCTGCAATATTTCCAAAACACCTCACAGTCATTAAAGATACAGGGGTTCCGTGTTAGTTCTCGTCGTTGGCTAAGAGAGAGAGCGTAGCACGACTGCCTACACAAATGTGTTAGTTATGATACTTCGCATACACACGCCAGGTTCTGATACGGGATGTTATTTTTAAGTAAAAGACCCATTTTTACATATTGACTCAAAATGGGTATATGGTGCTGGTTTCATATTTGTATAGACCAATCCTCACTCGATGAGTGATGTGGTGAACATAACGCCTCCCGCCTTTACTTCCCAAAACATTTTCTGACATCCATTTAACGCTAGAGCGAACTCCATTGAGATTCGAACACATGACCATCGCCAGGCTAGCAGGCTAGCCACTGCGCAGCCACGACTCCCTATTACATCGTTATAGTTGTGCAGAAATAATGCACTAATATCCAACTTGAAACTTCAACTATAAATGGACACTCATAAACACAGTAAATTCTAGTATACAACAAGAACAAATTCAACGTCGTTAGAGAGTTAATCACCAGTAATTTCCCGGGAAGTTTAACCCGGCCAACAAACGTCCGAAAAGCCAGATGTGTTTGCCGAAACTCGCAAGTAACACAACTATTTTATAAACAAGAACGACGCAATCACATCTAAAATGAACATTTCGGATGAATGGCGAAGTAGAAGAAACAATAGTAATTTACACACACGCAAGAACCAAGCTGTCGCATGCTGTCAAAACAAAAATAAAGTTTTGTAGTGGCACTAAGTGCTGTCTAAACTTCTGGCACAGCGTCAGTAAGTCGCATCGCCAGGGAAACAAGAGTCGGATGTCAGTCCACTCCGCGCAGGCGCACAGAAGCACTCCTGCCGACTGCCCAGTACAGTTCCTTACGAGACGAGACGTGCCGAGCGGAAGTTGTGAGTGGCGTGGCTGGGCAGCGTGCCCACTGGAAATTATGGTGGCTGAACTCAGGGTATGGAGTCTAAACTTGGAACCTTACTTTGCTCATAATTTTGCTCATAACTTTACTCTTAACTTTCCTCCTGCGCTCTTAACTTTGCTCTCAACTTTGCATCCTTTACAGGACGTTGCATTCTACGTAATTATAATTACAGTAGTTTCCCATTGCTTTCAGTAGGAAAAGTAAACATTTAAGTCTAACTTAATGTTGATGTTGCGGTTTAACCACTTACCTCGTCATCAGGGCATCAGAAGATTAAAAGACCACGCAAAGGGGGAAGGGGGTGGGTAAGGCAATTAGATGCATTAATTTACAGGACGCCGCAAGCAACCCATGCATTTTGATTTTACTTTGTGATTTTATGCTTTGGTTGTTTGTTTGTTTTTTTGTCATATTTACGTCAAGCTGAAAAACATCTGATGGCTGCAGAAATGTGGTTTCTGAGGAAAATGCAAATAATACCATGGACAGACAGAAACACCAATGACCAAGTACTGCAGGAGACAAATGAAAATCGTAAATTGATCAGAGAAATTAGACGTAGACAGTCAAAATTTTTTGGACATGTTATGAGAAGAAATGGATTGGAGAACTTAGTGACAACTGGCAAGATCGAAGGGAACAGACCAAGAGGAAGACTGAGAGGAAAATACCTGGATGGCTTGGCCACATGGCATGGACGAGACAGGAACACTGAGCTCGTCCACGACGCTGGTGATCGAGTGAAATGGCGAGTCATGACCGCCCACGCTTTCCGGCATGGCACATGATTGATTGATTGAGTCTGCCTTTAAACTACTGAGCGAAATGTTGCCAAGAAATCAACAATCAGAGGAAAGATGCTGATGTTGATAGCGATGTCCTGTAAAGGATATGCAAAACATTTAGTCTGCCTTTGCTTTCTGAACAACGTACCATCGAATTCCACGCAGAGCGGTCTGCTCCCACATTTTCTGCGGCTGATTTCAAAACCTCAGTTCGGATTGCCGGGGAATTGTTAGACTCGTGCACTGCCACCACGTCAGGTGGCCGACAGGGCTTTGTAGTTAGTGAGTTATATATCTATTACAGGGCAGTAACAGCGCATTCCGATGGCTAGAGGAGACTACTGCAACACACGTTGTATTCATTACGGATTCAAAGACTATGTTAGTAAGGTGGAGAAAGGAATGTTTCGTAAGGAATGGCTCTCGTCGCTTCAGAGGTCACAGATTGTGAGAACTGTATGGATATTTTGCCCTGGCCATGCGGGGGTATGGGGGAATGAACAGGCTGATAGGCTAGCAGGGAATGCACCTCTTGGTGGTAGTTTGTCTATAGAGAAGGGGGAGGTTGTTGTGCGCTTGCGGGACCAGGTAGAGAAGGCGAAGGAAGAGATTGAGAACCCATATGTGGAAAGAATGAGATTGCGTGGGATCGGCAGAGGTTCTGGCAGAATCTCAAAACTGAGAGGGAAGACCAGGAGAAATTTTAATCATATAGCGGTGGAGACTATTAGCAGTACGACTCCTTGCTGGCTGTTGAACGAGGGGACGGAGTACGTATGGGAATGTCCTGAGTGCAGTGATGTCGGTTCTTAACTCAACTCAACACAACACATATCCATTACAGGACGTAGCATTCAACCCAAGAATACTTTGGCTGTTCGCGATTCATGGGCAAGCTTACGTTCAGTAGCTTGCCATTGCTTTCTGAACTACCGGCACACATACCATTTGATAAAAAATCAACGCAAGGTGGTCTACTACCAAATTGCCCACAGCTGTGATTCGAACGCAGTATTCGGGATTATGAACTGCGTCCGTAATTTCTTCGCCACGGAGTATGCCGGGGCGTAATAGGCAACAATAAATTAGGGCAAGGGCCATTTTAGATGTCTACACAAGATGTAGACATATGGCGCTACACACATTTGTTTATTGACCAGTGGTCATTCCAGGAGAGATGGGGTCAGTATCTCAGTGGCCGCCGTTACTTCTTCACAGATTCAGTACCAAACAAACAGTAGGTTTGGAGCAAACCAAGAAAATTGGTGGGGACCAAACAAAGATTACGTGTGGACCAAACAAAGATTACGTGTGGACCAAACAAAGATTACGTGTGGACCAAACAATCATTAGGTTTGGACCAAACAAACAGTAGGTTTGGAAAAGAAAAACAAAACGGATGGCGGGAAATGGGAAGTAGGGGTGTGTCACAGTTATGACTTATGGTAGCAGACATGTTGAAGTATATATCAAATTAAAGGTGGTTGCATAGGAAAAACAATGGTGTTTAACCCCATGACAGATACGGAAAGTCGTTTATATGATTAATCATCCCATTGCACTACACTGTTTAGCCATTTTCTGTAGCCCATTTTAGGCAAGGTCGTCATGGGAACCAAGGTCATGTTTCAAAATACCTTTCGATATGAATTCAAACCCCTGGCCTCCAGACCGCAGGCAAGCGCCTAACCAAGGTGCTAATACGGCTGCCGGACTTTGTAGGTATCAGACTCAATAGAAGTAGGAGTAAGTAGGGTTTCTTTGCTCTGCTATAGAGAATATAAAACAAGACAAGAAAACACTGATTATTACTCTTTAATAAGTTACAAAACAATGTATGAAATGGCATTAGTTCAGAAGTGGAGAGAGTGTGGCTCACGGGCGTTCTACGACCCGAGAAATCATTTGGTATGATTGCCCCTTGCCGTCTTGATAGACGATAATTTGTAAACAGGAGTCATATCTCTCCATAGCACATATCCTGGAATTAATTTTAGAGACCATGTGTTGCCATTGCAGAATAATCTCTCTCTCTCTCTCTCTCTCTCTCTCTCTCTCTCTCTCTCTCTCTCTCTCTCTCTCTCTCTCTCTCTCTCTCTCTCTCTCTCTCTCTCTCTCTGCCTGCCTAGTTTACTCCAGAGGAAATGTAGCACCAATACGGAAACCACACAAAATGTGATTGTTCTAACACTTCACACGCACCTATATCAGGCTTCTGATTTAGCAAAATTAGGTTCCCTTTAAATGTGTTATTTATTTGCCCATATAGAGGGTTGTGATCACTGCTACAGTCAGAGCTAGGGATTGTCTTCGTATTTATCAATGAGACTGTAAATCTGTTTTATTAATCAGTACTTAGTGAACATGTAAGCAGACAATTTAGAAATATACGGAAACTGCGAAGATGTGGCTCTATAGAATAATTATAAGAACACTATAGAAAGGGACTTTTAGCGATTTGTATGCTGTCAATAAACTTATAAAAACATATATTGAAAACAACAAGCTGTCAAAAGGATTTATAATGAAGTGGCACAAAATCAGCCTGTTAAGAGAGGTGTGAGACAGGGATGTGTAATGTCTTCAGATCTTTTTTCCCTATAAAGTGAAAATATTTTCAGAAATATAGAAGATTTAAATGGAATCATCGTCGGACAACGAAACATCAATAACATTAGATATGCAGATGATATATTATTGATTGCAGACACTGAGCAGGATCTGCAACAATTAGTAGATACGGCTGTTGCACACAATGAACACACAGTAAATTGTAAGAAGACACAGATTATGGTCGTCACTATGAAGAACGAAATACCACAATGTAAAATACAAGTAAATGGGAATATTCTTCAACAAGTGAATAGTTACAATTATCTTGGAACAGTAATAACATGGGCTAACGGGCCTATGGCTCGCAATAGTGGATGGACTCCATGTGGTCAGATTTGTGTCTTAAACCTGCGACTGGCCTAGCATGCAAGCAGGGGATCTTTATACTGCTGGTAGAAAAAATAAGAAGTATAAACGGACTGACCCAAACGGATATCGACCCAATAAGTGAAGCAAAACAAATCCTAATAAGATGGAAGCAGTATTTCGAACAACTTCTCAACATCCCATCAGATGTCACAAGACTTCAAGAAACCTACACAGGTGCCACCGAAGAACTAGAACCAGACATACTAAAAGAAGAAATTAAAGAAGCCATCAGATTAGGCCCATTGAACAAATCAACCGGACAAGAGGAAATATCATATGAACTAATTAAAGCAACAAGAGACGTAGGAACAGCATGGCTACATAGACTATTCAACCATCTTTGGGTAGAACAACTGTCGTGTCCTCCTTTAAAGTGTCGTCCCTGGAGTGAGGAGATCCGACACCCACATTATAATATTATTTTTTTTTCCCCCTCAATATTCTGGAGAATCCACCAGCTTCCGTCCAACACACTCCATCAGCCTATGGACACCTTTTCCTATCACTCTCACACTGTCGTACTATGCCCCCTTCTCATACTTCCCCAACGCAACATACTCAACAACTCTTACTTCTAGAAATTAATACAGATTAATTTATTAAAATAAAAGTGTAACGTGTATGAGACGTGTATGCGAAGAAAATGTGTGACGTGTTCTATACAGTGTAGAGAATCTGACTCTCAGACATCAGCTCAGTCCGCTGATCACAGCAAAGATAGACCACAGCACGTTACGTCAGAACAAGTACGTCTCACCCGTTGCCGGAACCATCCTGCCGGATACTGCTTTGCTTCTGTAGACCTCTGGTAATCCCATTTCATGAACATGAGAAATAGACACCGGTGGTATGAACAGTTACTTATGGACCGGATTCACTCTACACAATGTCCGTTCCTAATGTTCTCTAAAAACCCAACCTTTTTTCACAAAAAAGGTTTTCTTTTTCCTAAATGTTTACAAAAGTTAGTAAAAAAAGGGGGTTTTAAGTTTTTTTA
>JACEFZ010022804.1:0-2500 GCA_014155875.1 Cepaea nemoralis
TTTTCCCAAATTTTTTTTTCCAGTTTTTTTAAAATTGGAATCTTAACTTATCATTAAATTCTATTTATAAAAGTTGTTGTCTAAAAAGGGTTTTTTTATTTAAAATGTAAACGTTCTAGAAAATACACAGCATTTACTGTACCCTTTCCTTCTACAAACCCACATTGTTCTTCTCCTATTTCAGGTTGTATTTTCCTCCTAATTCTTTGCATGATAATTCTTAGAAAAATCTTCGTGATGTGACTCATTATACTAATTGTTCGATGTTGATTACATTCCAAGGCTCCTGATTTCTTTGGGATTGCAATAAATACAAAATTACATAATTCATGAGGTATATTTCCAGTATCATATATTGTATTAAGCAGACTGGTAACTTTATCTATTCCATATTCTTCTAAAGCATTAATCATTTCTGTTGTGACGCTGTCTGAACCGGGGGTCTTGCCAGATTTCATATGGTTAAGAGCATTCTGAACCTCCATCTTCAAAATTGCTGGTCCTTCATTATTATTTTGAACATCGTAGTGTTCGTCTCTGTTGTAGTCATAAAGGTTTTTCACGTAATCTGACCATACATGTAAGATCTGATCTTTTTCTATTATGACTCTTCCATCTTTTTGTCTTTAGGCAGCCTGCTGATGTACGTGTTCTTTGATTAGTAAGCTCCTGGATTCTTTTGTGCATTAGTTTCGCATTTTTACTGTTGTGTTGTTTTTCAATTTCTCCGCAGTTTTTCTCAAGCCATGTTTCTTTTGCCTCCCTACATAGGGTTCTGACTTTTCTGTGAATTTCTTCATATTTGGCAGGATTATTTATGTTCTGTCTTCTTGTTTCCATTAGTTGAAAAATTTCTTTAGTCATCCATGTCTTACGGCCCACTTTCTTTAATTTTGGAATAGTTTTTTCTGCTGCACAGCTGATTGAATTTTTCAGCATTTCCCATTGATCATCTACATCTTGAAATAGGATCTCTAGATCAGACAATAAATCAAATTTGTTCTTTACTTCTATGTTAAAATTATCTTGTATTTCTTTGTCAGTTTTCAATTTGCACAAGTCATATTTAGGGTTTCCTGCTATATACTTGACTTTCTTTAACTTTACCCTCAATGTGTCTGTAATTAATCTGTGATCACTGTAACAGTCTGCATTTGGAACTGTTTTTACGACTGTTAAAGCATTTCGAAACCTTCTGTTAATCAGGATGTAATCTATCTGGTTTTTAATCCTGCTGTCTGGACTATATATATATATATATATCCAATTTTTAACCCTTTGAAAATAGTTTGCTCATACGTTCGTTCGTTCTCTGTCTCTTCTCTACCAATAACATCTCTAATTTCTTGTCAAGTAAGCCCACCCACGTGTACGTGTGAAGGTCAAACAACAGTTTTATCTCTACTACTTCTTCTCCTACAACCGCTGTCATTCGAGAAGGATTTTCACAGTAAAAGACGCCTCGTCTATGAAATGAAAACCACATTTTAAAAACAGTATTCTTGCTAATTTTCGAGTAGAACGAAAGAGAATATTATGTTTTCCATAAACGAATCATAAACCGTACAAACACTGTTATATGCCCCCCCCCCCTCAAATCGTCTGTTTATTTTAGTTTAACTGTAACATATATTGCCGGTCTCCCTGGCCTAGGGTTTAGCGACTTTCTCCGTAATCCCGTATACTCTCTTGAGTAACTTGGCGTGCGCTAGAATCGGTGGCGGTTCTAGCCGCGTCGGTAACTTAGGGGTATGTGAGACGGTCGCTAAGAAAGCAATGGCATACTACTGAGCGTAATCTTTCCAATAAATCAACAATCAGCTTAAATATGCTTATGTTGACAGCGATGTCCTGTAAAGGATGTGCGAGAAAAAAAAAACATATATTGAAGACACTTCACTTTTCTGTTTGATTCCCATTTACTTTTGTCCTTAAGTATTCACAACGTAATTAATTATGGATATGGGCGAGGTTATCTTTAGCACTTTGAGACTTGGTTTTGTATCATTGAGATTAACTAACCCTGAAGGCTTTGAACCAATGAGATTTAGTTTCGATACTCACGCAAACCTCAGGTCCTGTATGACATCACACTGATGCTGGACAACAGGCCGACATACAGGACTTCGCGTTGGAGCTCAAGCCAACGAACACAAGCAAGCAAGCAACTTGAAGCCTTTGCACTAGTAAGCTTTAGTTTCACTTGAAGGCTAAAATCGTTGTACTACCATCTGGGAGCTGTGGCAAATCGCATGTTCAAACTTCAAATTGATGTTTAAAGAGAGCGTATGGTGACTCATCTACCAGAACCATTAAATTACTATCAGTCTTTGTGTGGAGAACAGCATCCAGCGAACAAGTGATTTATCATCTTACTCTTTTAGTTGATGAAGTTCAAATATTATGAAGAATATGAAGATCACTCAGGATTCAACGTGTGCATGTTGCAAAAATTGAAAATATAAGTACTTTACAAGAGAAACTTGCGGTACCATGACAA
>JACEFZ010022804.1:5000-24600 GCA_014155875.1 Cepaea nemoralis
TTCCTTCACCCTAATTCTTGTCTTGTGCGCTCTTACGAGTTAGTCCTATCTCGGACTGGTTACGTAGCGTTTGTGTCTGTGACGTCAGCAGAGGGATCGGTCAGCGGCTGTCCTTTGTGCATGTTTCCTCTTGTGGTTTTCTTTGTTGGCGCAGGCTCCTGGCTGGTCTGGCTTGACTGGTTGCAGTCCTTTGAAGGACTTTTTATTTGGTATTTTTGCCTTCTGTAGAAGCTTTTCGATGTGATATGCCTCCTTGCGCTTTCTTTCACTCCGCTTCCCGCGTTTGAGTTCTTGCTGTCTTTTGATTGCTTCCTCCGTGGTCAGCCATGGGATTATTTCTCCGTCATCTATATAGTATTGCGATGGGTGTTCCGTCATCTTCTTTTAAATCTGGTACTGAGGCGGTACGGCAGTCTGGTATCGTTGAATGTCTGGTATCACTGAGTGTCTGATATCACTGATTGTCTGGTAACATTTAGTGTCTGGTATTACTCAGTGTTTGATATCATTGAGTATTCTGGTATCATTGAGTGTCTGGTATCAATGAATTTCTGGTATCACTGAGTGTCTGATATCACTGATTGTCTGGTAACATTTAGTGTCTGGTATTACTGAGTGTCTGATATCATTGAGTATTCTGGTATCATTGAGTGTCTGGTATCAATGAATGTCTGGTATCACTGAGTGTCTGATTGTCACTTGTTTACCCGAGAGGAATGTGGAATCAACAAGCACATCTTCAACTTTATTCTCTGTTGGGATTATTGACTGACTCAGGTCTACACTCCTCCCTTCTGTCTTCCCTTCCATATATCTATTTTTTCCACTCTCTCTCTCTTTCATAACATACCCTGACAACAGTTCCTTTCAACGATAAATAAAAGATTCATTAATAAAAACTATGTCTGGGGTATGGATTGAAGGTGTATCCGTAGTTGGTAGTGTCTGCTAAGGTGACTGCAAGATAGGACATTTAGATGTTAGTCTTCGTACTCTTCTCCGGCATATTCAACAGGCCAAAACATCAGATATCAAACACAGAATTAGAACTTTCTCACCCGGTATGATCCGTTCAGCTTGAGTCTTGACTTAATCCAATTCTTGAAAAAACAAACAATTGTTCACCACATTAACACTGTACAGTAATGTGATCACGGTAAGTCCTTTCCGTAGACAGAGTTTTCAGTTTTATGTTGTTATAATCCATCAGTGAAAACACCTCACACCTGTCCACAGTTATTTAACCGTTCTCTGAATATAGGTACACTGGTCTAGGGTTCTTCCCTGTTTCGTTTAGGTGAGTACTCAATTACAATGTTTTATCCTATTTTCTATGCCTGAATAAAGTTCCTTCTCTAAGGTTCACCAAAATCGGTTTTTTGACATTCGTTAAGTCACCCACTTTGCATTTGCTATAGTGACATACTTTCACTGCACCTTTGAAGTGCCTGATTAAATTAAAATGTCTTTCCTGTATTATCAACACTGCTTTCTCTGTTCCAGAGATGTACTGGTTGATCTTCTTTGATAGGTCAGGCCGTATAGTAGAACCTGGGTAATAAACATTAAATCAGGTGATTTAAGTCTGCCTCATATCCCTGTCTATGTGATTATCTTTCTCCAGCCATAATGAAACAGCCTCCGAAAGAATACTCTGACATAAACAGCAGAATTCACTAAAGTATAAACTATTCACTAAATAGAAAGTAAACCCTAATCACAAACACATATTTCCCTATGCTAATATTACTCTAATATTAGTGTTACCTTATATATATGCACTTATGTTCCTGGAATCGAAAAACACTAGCGACTAACACACTAATATCCCCTCTTCTTTAAACCATTAGGGACGTGTCTTTCTTTTCCCCCTCAGGAGCATATCTCATTCAGCCCAGTTTGGAACACACACTAACCAGAAATCCCCTGTTCAGCTTATTATAACGAGTGTCCAATCCTACGCTGATTGTTTGATCTACAATCAATTTTGCCGTATCCTGCCCGTCAAACAGCGGAGAAATCCCGTAGTGGTTAGTTGTTCGTGTCCTCCGTTGTACGCTGGTCCCTGAGTTTTCCCCGTACGCGAATACTTCAAAGCAACTTCACTCGCTGATCGTTTTCTCCGGTCGTGTGTCCCCAGCGAGATCGTCCCGTTTCTCCGTGTCCGTCAGATCGTCAAGCAATGAACTTTACGAACACCTGTATCCTATTTTCATATCTGTGTCGGTCAATGCTCTTTTATTCGTCCTCCTCTCAGAATGAAGTACACGATTGTTAACTCTCCTTCTTCCTTGTATTTTGATATGTAAGTTATCAAGGAATCACTTAAACTGCAGTATTTTTCCGTGACATAGGCCCCCTCTTAAGAGAGTTGACCGCGTCGACTCTTCATCCCTGTAGTTTTGATTCCTATGATCCTCCAACTTATTCCTCTTCCTCTGGAGTTGGATGTCTAGATAAGAAAATCCGCTCCTACATTCTCCTTACCATTGATGTATTCCACTGTGAAGTCCTGTTGCAGCAACAACGTCCATCACATCCACCGTGCGTTGAGCTTCTGCGAAGTAGCTATTAACATCACGTGTTGATGATATGATTGGATCCTCACATGGATCAACACCTCATCCAGTAGGCGACCTCATATGCACCCTACAATACTACTCATGACTCAAACTAGTGTTGGCTCATCGCTCCTGTACGTTCAGTCGACCTCCTTTCCACTGGCGTAAGCGATGGCTCACAATACAGACGGATCGTCCCATCCTGATTGTAACACTGCTTCCATGTCCTCTTGGTTTCCCCCGGCTTTGCCTCTGGGGATGTTCCCCCTCGTCCTCGTTGGACCGAGTCGTCTCTCCCAAATCTCCTGGACTTTTGCTTCCAGGACCATCTTGGGCGATATTGTATCTGGTCAGCCAATCTTCGGTTGGAGTCCTGGGTATTTCTCGCCTTTCCCGACGTTACCCACCCCTTTTGAACTTGGTTACTATTGCAGGTTTCCCTCTTGTCCTTTCCCTGACGTGCGATTTCCCTCCTCCTTTCGTTGGGTAAATCTGACCTATCACGTACTGTCCCATAGGCCCTCCTATGTTGTACTGGCGATCTCTGGTCTCCGTCTGGACTGGTAACCTTTGTCCCAATGGCTGCCATCACCATAAAGTGCGAAGCTTTGCTCCCGGATCTCTCCTCATATTTCCTAATGAGATGTCTAGGGAGATTTTTCTGCTCTTCCCCGATCCGGATTTTGTAGATGTTCTTGGACACCAACTTTTCCACAGGATAAGGTCCTTTCCATCCTACTTGGAGTATATTGGTCTCTGCTGGACCCCACACTTCCACTTTGTCTTCCACTTTAAGAGCTAGTTTCCTCTTAATTCGCTTGTTGGGTGGTGCTTTCTGGCACTCCGAACAAGACTTCAACCACCGGCGTACATCTCCGGTCATTCCTGGCCAGCAATAATGGCCAGAAATTTGCTGCAAGGTCTCTCTGACCCCATATGTCGATTCTCGCCTATGATGTGTCCACTCTGAAGAATGTGAGGACGGTGGGTCTCTGGAACCACCCACTGCTCGTGCAGGTTATCTCCTCTCCCAGCTCTCCGATAGAGTAGTCGATTCTTCAGAAAGTACTGTCCCCGTTCTGGTGGCTCAGCACTTCTTTGCAGCTTCCTGTAGCAAGGACGCAACGTAGTATCCTTCCTCTGGGCAGTATGCAATTCTCCTATCCCTGAGTTGTCGCATAGTGTCTCTGCCTCTTTTTCCTTCCCTTGAGATCCACTGACTACTGTTCCCTTGTGGGCTTGCTGTTTGGGCATCCCCAAAAAGACATATTTCGTGCCAATGATCATTGGGAATAGGGAGTCAGCTAATACAGCAGCAGGAATAATGCCCGTGACGTACCTGGATTTAATCTCCACCTTGGCGATCGGCAGCGTCATGGTAACAGCACTCCTCATTGCCGGCTGTATCTCTATGGTCTCCCCTGTAAGTTGGTCTGGGCTTACCAAGCTGGCGTCCACCACCGCTTCCCCATCCAAACCTGTATCGTAGAGACAAGCAACCTGTTGGCCATTTACTTCAATCAGTTCCACCACAGGTGGTCTCTCTTGGTCCTGAGTGTCTTTCATCTCCTTGACCGTTTCCTTGCCTTCCTCTTTTGATTCCTCGAGGTTGGTTATGCAATTGGCGTCTTCGGCCTTGCATCTGCAGTCCACAGTATCATGTGTTGTCGACTGGCAGGGTGTGCACCATGTTCCCTTCCTAGGTTTCCGTGTGTCCTTTTTGTTCCTTTCTCCTTCGCCGACCTCAGCCTTGTCTGTGATCACCGTCGTAGGAATCACTTTGCATGCTGCGAAGTAAGAACTTTTAGGTTTCGATCTGCAGTCCTTCGTGTTATGAGATGGCACTTTGCAGAATGAACACCACTTCTCAGACCACTGTCGTTTCGCTGGAGAATTCGAGGTGTTCTGGTTTCCTTCCTTCACCTTCTCTGAACTCTCTTCTGTGTGCTTTATATAAGGTTCCACTTTTTCTCCTTCCCAATTCTTAGGTTTCTTTTTCTCTTGTTTCTCCTGACCTTTGGTTTGAATACTGAGTTCCGCAGCCTCCCCATGTACCTCTACGAATCGTTCCGCCAGCTTATTCACAACATCAATCCGTTCCGCCCCTTGTTCTCCCAAGAAGGTTCTGAGAGGTTTCGACATTTGCTTTCGCATCTGGTCGACCACCATCATCTCTTCGAGACTCTCGTAATCCCTCTTGAATTCTGCCAAGTCCATCCATTTCTGGAGATAGGATTTCAGCCTCAGACTGTAGGCGGCGAATAGTTCTCCCGGCTCTCTTCTAGACGATCTAAACTTCTTCCTATACGTTTGTGCTGTGACTTCATAATGTTTCATCAAAGCGGCTTTCAATTCCTCGTACTGATTTTCATGTCCTGGTGGTAGGCGTGTGTAGACCTCGTACCCTGAACCACGTAAAGCCTGGGATAATTTAAGAGCCCATCGGCTTCTATCCAGTCCCATAGCGACTGCCATAGCCTCGAACCGATCCAAAAACTGGTATATCTTCTCTTTACTTTCATCAAAGACCGCCAAGGGAAACTTCATGGCATGGTAACCCTGTCCACTCATGTGGGTTGCCCCAGGTGAAGATGAACTTCCTTCTGCTGCATCTATTTCACCCTTAGTTTGTGTCTTGAGTTCTAACTCTTTCAAGCGGTATTCATGTTCCATTTCTTGTCTCCTGGCAGTCTGTTCCATTTCCAGTTTCTTGGTCTCCTGGTCCATTTTCTTGGCCTCTTGTTCCATTTCCAGTCGCTTGGTCTCCTGTTCCAGTTTCTTGGCCTCTTGTTCCATTTCCATTCGTTTGGTCTCCACCTCTATTCTTCTCACTTCCAACTCGGCCTTTCGATCTTCTCGTTCCGCTTGACGAATCTCTCGCTCTCTTTCCTGGATGTAATCAGTTAGTTCCGAGCCAGCTAAACCAATTTCCTCCCCGTTTGCCCTCAGTTCGGCGGTAGTTATTTTGGGAGTGGCCATAGTTAAAGCAGGTAGTTCAGCAAGTTGAGTAAAGACACCTCAAACCATAAAGAAGTCCTTCCTATAAACAGATAATCTACCTAGAACCTATATCATTATCTATGCCTATCTAATATTATTAATCTACAACACCACACAGTACATCACAACCACTCTCTCATCCACAAGAGGAGATATAGGATAAAGACTTATGTAGACGTGTGACCGTGTGACTAGGTATGTAATGTGTCTTACCACCTATCCACATTCACTCTGTCTGGAACTTTCTCACTGTAAAGTCACCAGCGTTAATGAAATGTTTCTACCATAAATGTAATGGCACCATATATCCAATGGACGTCCTTCCATTAAAAGTCATCAATGTATACTTATTTTTATTCCCATCATATGTCCCAACATGTAGGTACTCCGCTATGCCTGTGCGAATATGCAGGTACCCCTCTATGCATATGCCCTGTTATGCCTCCAGGTCATATGGGTATTATTTTGTATCCCGCTGCTCCACCAATTATGTCACTTGTTTACCCGGGAGGAATGTGGAATCAACAAGCACATCTTCAACTTTATTCTCTGTTGGGATTATTGACTGACTTAGGTCTACACTCCTCCCTTCTGTCTTCCCTTCCATATATCTATTTTTTCCACTCTCTCTCTCTCTTTCATAACATACCCTGACAACAGTTCCTTTCAACGATAAATAAAAGATTTATTAATAAAAACTATGTCTGGGGTATGGATTGAAGGTGTATCTGTAGTTGGTAGTGTCTGCTAAGGTGACTGCAAGATAGGACATTTAGATGTTAGTCTTCGTACTCTTCTCCGGCATATTCAACAGGCCAAAACATCAGATATCAAACACAGAATTAGAACTTTCTCACCCGGTATGATCCGTTCAGCTTGAGTCTTGACTTAATCCAATTCTTGAAAAAACAAACAATTGTTCACCACATTAACACTGTACAGTAATGTGATCACGGTAAGTCCTTTCCGTAGACAGAGTTTTCAGTTTTATGTTGTTATAATCCATCAGTGAAAACACCTCACACCTGTCCACAGTTATTTAACCGTTCTCTGAATATAGGTACACTGGTCTAGGGTTCTTCCCTGTTTCGTTTAGGTGAGTACTCAATTACAATGTTTTATCCTATTTTCTATGCCTGAATAAAGTTCCTTCTCTAAGGTTCACCAAAATCGGTTTTTTGACATTCGTTAAGTCACCCACTTTGCATTTGCTATAGTGACATACTTTCACTGCACCTTTGAAGTGCCTGATTAAATTAAAATGTCTTTCCTGTATTATCAACACTGCTTTCTCTGTTCCAGAGATGTACTGGTTGATCTTCTTTGATAGGTCAGGCCGTATAGTAGAACCTGGGTAATAAACATTAAATCAGGTGATTTAAGTCTGCCTCATATCCCTGTCTATGTGATTATCTTTCTCCAGCCATAATGAAACAGCCTCCGAAAGAATACTCTGACATAAACAGCAGAATTCACTAAAGTATAAACTATTCACTAAATAGAAAGTAAACCCTAATCACAAACACATATTTCCCTATGCTAATATTACTCTAATATTAGTGTTACCTTATATATATGCACTTATGTTCCTGGAATCGAAAAACACTAGCGACTAACACACTAATATCCCCTCTTCTTTAAACCATTAGGGACGTGTCTTTCTTTTCCCCCTCAGGAGCATATCTCATTCAGCCCAGTTTGGAACACACACTAACCAGAAATCCCCTGTTCAGCTTATTATAACGAGTGTCCAATCCTACGCTGATTGTTTGATCTACAATCAATTTTGCCGTCCTGCCCGTCAAACAGCGGAGAAATCCCGTAGTGGTTAGTTGTTCGTGTCCTCCGTTGTACGCTGGTCCCTGAGTTTTCCCTGTACGCGAATACTTCAAAGCAACTTCACTCGCTGATCGTTTTCTCCGGTCGTGTGTCCCCAGCGAGATCGTCCCGTTTCTCCGTGTCCGTCAGATCGTCAAGCAATGAACTTTACGAACACCTGTATCCTATTTTCATATCTGTGTCGGTCAATGCTCTTTTATTCGTCCTCCTCTTAGAATGAAGTACACGATTGTTAACTCTCCTTCTTCCTTGTATTTTGATATGTAAGTTATCAAGGAATCATTAAACTGCAGTATTTTCCGTGACACTGATATCAATGAGTGTATGTCATCATTGAGTGTCTGGTATCATTGAGTGCCTGATATCACTGGGTGTCTGGTGTCACTGATTATCTGCTATCACTGATTGTCTGATATCATTGAGTGTCTGGTCTAATTGGGTGTCTGGTATCGCTGGGTGTCTGGTATCACTTATTATCTTGTATTAGTAAGTGTTTCTTATCACTGAGTGTTTGGTATCACTTAGTATCTGATATAACTGCATACTTGGTATAACTGAGTGCCTGGTATCATTGTGTGTCTGGTACCACTGATTGTCTGGTATCGCTGGGTGTCTGATATCACTGATTATCTGGTAACACTGAGCGTCTGCTATCACTCTCGGGTATCACAGAGTGTCGGTATCACTGAGTGTTTGGTATAACTTAGTATCTGATATCACTAATTACCTGGTATCACTGAGTGTCTGCTATCATTGACTATCTGCTAAGTGTCTGATACCCTTGCTTATCTGCTGTCACTGAGTGTCTGGTATCACTAAGTCTCTGGTATCACTGTCAGGTATCATTAAGTTCCTGGTATCATTTAGTGTCTGATATCTCTAAGTGTCTCATATCACTGGTTATATGGTATAGCTGAGTATCTGATATCTCTGATTATCTGGTGTCCCTGAGACTCTGATATCTCCGAGTGTCTGGTATCATTGAATTTCTGCTATTATTGAGTTCCTTGCATCATTTTGTGTGTGTGTTATCACTGAGTGCCTGGTATTACCAAGTGTCTGGTATTATTGAGTGTCTGGTAAATTTAGTGGCTGGTACATTAAGTATCTGGTATCACTGAGTGTCTGGTATCACTGAGTGTCTAGTATCACTGAGTGTCTGCTATCATTGAGTGTCCGGATTCATTTAGTGTCTGGTATCACCGAGTGTCTGGTATCATTGAATGTCTGCTATCCCTGATTATCTGTCATCTCTGAGTTTCTGGATTCATTGAGTGTCTGCTATCACTGAGTGTCTGCTATCACTGAGTGTCTGCTATCACTGATTCTCCGGTATCACTGAGTGTCTGCTATCACTGAGTGTATGCTATCACTGAGTGTCTGGTATCACTGAGTGTCTGGTATCACTGAGTGTATGCTATCACTGAGTGTCTGCTATCACTGAGTGTCTGCTATCACTGAGTGTATGCTATCACTGAGTGTATGCTATCACTGAGTGTCTGGTATCACTGAGTGTCTGGTACCACTGATTGTCTGGTATCGCTGGGTGTATGCTATCACTGATTATCTGGTAACACTGAGCGTCTGCTATCACTCTCTGGTATCACAGAGTGTCTGGTATCACTGGGTGTTTGGTATCACTTAGTATCTGATATCACTAATTACCTGGTATCACTGAGTGTCTGCTATCATTGACTATCTGCTAAGTGTCTGATACCCTTGCTTATCTGCTGTCACTGAGTGTCTGGTATCACTGAGTCTCTGGTATCATTGAGTCTCTGGTATCATTGAGTATCTGATATCGCTGAGTGTCTGGTATCACTGTTAGGTATCATTAAGTGGCTGGTATCATTAAGTGTCTGATATCTCTAAGTGTCTCATATCACTGGTTATATGGTATATCTGAGTGTCTGATATCTCTGATTATCTGGTGTCCCTGAGTCTCTGATATCACCGAGTGTCTGGTATCATTGAATTTCTGCTATTGTTGAGTTCCTTGTATCATTTTGTGTGTGTGTGTGTGTGTGTGTGTGTGTGTGTGTGTGTGTTATCACTGAGTGCCTGGTATTACCAAATGTCTGGTATCATTGAGTGTCTGGTACATTAAGTATCTGGCATCACTTAGTGTCTGGTATCGCTGAGTGTCTGGTGTCATTGAGTGTCTGCTATCACTGAGTGTCCGGATTCATTTAGTGTCTGGCATTACCGAGTGTCTGCTATCACTGAGTGTCTGCTATCACTGACTGTCTGGTATCACTGAGTGTCTGCTATCACTGAGTGTCTGGTATCATTGAGTGTCTGCTATCATTGATTATCTGTCATCTCTGAGTGTCTGGATTCATTGAGTGTCTGCTATCACTGAGTGTCTAGTATCACTGAGTGTCCGGTATCACTGAGTGTCCTGAGTGTCTGCTATCACTGAGTGTCTGGTATCACAGAGTGTCTGGTATCACTGAGTGTCTGGTATCACTGAGTGTCTGGTATCACTGAGTGTCTGCTATCACTGAGTGTCTGCTGTCACTGAGTGTCTGGTATCACTGAGTGTCTGGTATCATTGAGTGTCTGCTATCCCTGATTATCTGCCATCTCTGAGTGTCTGGTATCATTGAATGTCTGATATTGTTGAGTTCCTTGTATCATTTTGTGTGTGTTAATCACTGAGTGCCTGGTATTACCAAGTGTCTGGTATAATTGAGTGTCTGGTACATTGAGTGTCTGGTACATTAAGTATCTGGCATCACTGAGTGTTTGGTATCGCTGAGTGTCTGGTATCGCTGAGTGTCAGGTGACATTGAGTGTCTGCTATCACTGAGTGTCCGGATTCATTGAGTGTCTGGCATTACCGAGTGTCTGCTATCACTGAGTGTCTGCTATCACTGAGTGTCTGCTATCACTGAGTGTCTGGTATCACTGAGTGTCTGGTATCACTGAGTGTCTGCTATCACTGAGTGTCTGGTATCACTGAGTGTCTGCTATCCCTGATTATCTGCCATCTCTGAGTGTCTGGATTCATTGAGTGTCTGATATCATTGAGTGCCTGGTATCACCGAGTGTCTGGTAGTACCGTGTGTCTGGTATCATTGAGTATATGGTATCACTAAGTGCCTTGTATAACTCACTGAGTTTCCGGTATCATTGAGTGTGTCGTAATAAGTGTCGTCCCTGGGGTGAGGGGAATCAGCACCCACAGTCTTTTAACTCCATATCATTATCTTGAGGATCTCTTGGATCTTTGTCCACAAAACCCCATCAGTCTTTGGATCTCTCTCTCTCTCTCTCTCTCTCTCTCTCTCTCTCTCTCTCTCTCTCTCTCTCTCTCTCTCTTCTTCTTCTTCTTCTTCTTACCACTGGACCATACCCCCTCTCATTCTTTTCCAAAACATACTACACAACTCTAGCTTCTAACAAAATGACAAATTAATTTATTAAATAAAAGTGTCAGGTATGTGCAAAGTGTGTGTGTAGAATTTCTGTCGTATAATCTAGGTTGTATGCAGAATAAGACCGAACAGCTCAGGATCAAAGTCTGCTTTCATCACAGGACCGGCCACACAACCGCACCATAGATCAAGTACAGAAGGACCTCACCAAATGATGCGTCTCTCCGGCCAGGTGTCGATTTCCTCCAGTGGCTCTTGGATACTCCGGATGCCTGGTCACCAATGGTGAATGTAGTCATATACTGATCATGAATCCCACACACACAGTGTAACTAATATGTCACTAAAAGTTCTGTGATCTGATAACTCTTGTACAGTAAAATAAATGTTTACTGTCACTTTGAATAAAAATGTTAATTGATAATTTCTCACAGGAATTCACCATTTGGAAAACGCAATGTTAATTGTTAATTTCTCTATATAAATACTATTGTCCCTGTTACTGGTGGTATTGTAAGTATCTTCACTCTAATATGATGAGAACTACCACGGAGGAATCGCTCTTAGATGATCATCGGTTCCTGCTCAGCAGAGGCCAGGTTCTTGCAGACCCTCTGGGTTATGGGCCTACTGCTGCCGACGCTCCTATAATAAGTTCTCAAAACGCACATTACTACGCTCGACTCCTAAGAATCAACTAATTTGGGTTTATTTAATTAAATACCATATTTTTATTCCCGTCTGAAATCGAGACCACTAAATCACACAATGGACAAATGTCCGCCGATGTTAATCAACATAAGACATCGTGGTCTCTTTCCATAAACAGAACTGGAACATCAAACTCGTCCTTGTTGCCTCACAACATTTGGTCGACTCCCGCCAAAGGTGTTTGTCCAGACTGTTTTACACTGTGTCTGAATGACGTCACAAATCTGACTAGACACTAGGCGTCGAGAAGCTATTTTTTTTCGTCTCCTTTTCCGACTCTATGTAAACAACCGGTCGGCTGTCCCGCTTTGATCTGGGGAATTGTTCCCGGTACTCCAAAAAGTCTTGCCGGCTTGTGATCTGGAGAAATCTTTTCCCCACAACAAAAGACCTTGCCGACTTTCATAAGGACAGTCTGTCCCCAACATCAAAGAATGACGGCTGCCTGTAGACGAATAGGGCGACAGTCTTTCATCGATCGACAACTCCAAGAATTCCGCTACACAGGCCCCCTCTTAAGAGAGTAGTCCGCATCAACTCTAGCTCATTGGAGGTTCGTTCCAGATGATCTATCCCTTTTCTTCAGGAGCAGGGTGTATAGACAGGAAATCAGCTCCAACATGTTCCTTACCAAGTATATACTCCTCCGTGAAGTGGTAGGGCTGAAGCAGCAACGACCACCGCATCAAACGGGCGGTTGGGCTTCTGAGAAGTGGCCAGGAACATCAGGTGTTGATGATCCGACTGGACCCGAAACTGAACTCCACACAAATAGGGCTGGAATTTTTGCACGGCCCATACGAGAGACAAACACTCCCTCTCGACGGTCGAATAATTCCTTTCAGCCGGGAGAAGTTTCTTACTTGCGTATGCCACTGGTTTCAAAACCGTAGCATCGTCTTTCCCTTCCTGTAATAAGGCTGCCCCAATTCCAATCCCACTCGCATCCGTTCTCAACACAAATGGCTTGGAAAGGTCGGGGAGCTGTAAAACAGGTTTGCTGACCAAGGCCTCCTTCAACTGACTGTATGCACTCTCGCACTCGGGTGTCCATACGATTGGATCCGGGGATCCCTTTTTCAAGGTTTCCGTTAATGGAGCTCCCAGTTCAGTGAAATGCGGGATGATTTTTTGGTAACACCCACACAACGAGAGAAAGGATCGCACATCCTTCTTCGTTTTTGGCCTTGGAGCACGTCTGATCTTTTCTAGGTTCTTTTCCTCCGGGACAATTTGTCCTGGAGTGATGGTGTGACCCAGAAATTCCAGAGTCTGGTAACCTAATCATGCACTTGGTTGGGCGAGCGGTAAGCCCTGCTTCCCTGAGCCTATTGAAAACTCTCTCCAAGGATTGCAAATGGTCATCCAAGCTGTCACTGGCAATCAGTATATCATCCATGAACGAGATAATGGACGGATCCTGTAAGGGATCTAGCAAGGTCCTCATCATGCGAGTAAACACACTAGGTGCATTGCTGAGTCCAAAGGGCATGACCTTGAATTCGTAGTGTCCACTGGGGGTACTGAAAGCCAGCAGGGGTCGGACCTCTGGTTTGACCGGGATCTGATAATACCCCCGACTCAGATCCACTTTTGAGAAGTACCTAGCCTTATGGAGCCTAGCGAATAACTGAGTTGGATTCGGCAAAGGTTCCACCTGAAATTGAGTGTGACTGTTCAAGAGTCGATAGTCTATACACAACCGGTGTTCTCCACTTGGTTTGCGTAACAAAACCACCCCCGCATTGTATGGGGATGTGGATGGCGCAATCACGTCATCCTTCAGCAGTTTCTGTATTTCCTCCTCCAGGGCCTTTTCTTTAGAGAATGGCACTGGGTAAACCTTTTGGCGAACAGGCTCTTGTGTGGTCAAGGTCATCTCGAACTCAACCAACCTCGTTCGTCCTGGTTTATCAGTCAGTATCTGCTTATGAGACTCGAGAACCTGGGTAATCTTTTCCCTCTCCTGGGGAGTCAGATCAGGGTTCACCTGCACATCCCTATAGGTTTCCTGGTGTACCAGTGGATATTCCCTGCCCTCGTTGGTTCCCGTTTCAGTCTCCACTGCGACTGCCATTGCCATGAGGTGGGCTGCTTTGTCTCCGGGTCTCTCCTCGTACTTCCGCAGGAGATTAATATGGAAAATCTTCGACTTTCCCCGGATCCGGATCTGATAGTTGGTTCTGGATACCACCCTTTCCACGGGAAATGGTCCTTGCCAACCTATCTCCAGTTTGTTGGTTCCCGTTGGGAGTAGCAACAAGACTTTGTCTCCCACCTCTAGAGATCTGTCTTTAGACCTACGGTTGTAGTAAGCCGCATGTCTTTTTCTGGCCTTTCGCAAGTTCTGAGTCGCCAGAGTCCAGCCCGTGTGAAGTTTTTCTTTCAGTTCCTCCACGTATTTATAAGAGGAGATCACTTCTTCTGACGTCCCCTCCTCAGTCCAACTCCTCAACATGGCTTCCAATGGTCCTTTGATTGGACGACCAAACAGCAAAGTAGCGGGTGGTAGTCCTGTTGAGCCATGAGGCACTTCCCGATAGGCGAAAAGTGCTGCTGGGATATATTCATCCCACCTATCAGGTTTTTCCTGTGCCAGTTTCCGGAGCATTGTCATCAACGTGCCGTTGAAACGCTCGACTTGTCCATTGGCTTGAGGGTGGTAAGGGCTGGTGTGAATATGGTTAGAGTGGAACACCCTAAATACCTCCTCCATGAGTTTCCCACAAAACTGGGACCCATTGTCGGTCAGAATCTGATTAGGGAAGCCTAATCTGGTAAAGGCCTCCATCAGTGCGTCAGCCACTCGTTTCGAGTCAATTGTGGTCAATGGTATGGCTTCACCCCACATTGTACAGCAATCCACCATTGTGAGTATGTACATGTTCCTCTTCCTAGTCCTAGGAAGTGGACCCACGATGTCGATGGCTACCCTCTCGAAAGGAGAGTTCATGATGGGCATTTCACCCAAGACCACCGGCGCTGTCCAGTGTTTCGGTGCCACCCTCTGACACTCGAGCATGACTTCACATACCGACGCAAATCACCGGTCATTCCCGGCCAATAGTAATGGCAGGAAATTCGCTGCATGGTCGCGGCAATACCCATATGCCCACTAAATGAGATGGTATGCCCCATATGAAGAATTTGGGAACGGTAGGCCTTCGGGACTACCAACTGACCGTGTAAGTTGTCTCTCCTTCCGGATCTCCTGTAGAGTATCCTATTCTTCGTGTAGTACTGTCCCCGTTTTGGTGGATCAGCACTTCTCTGCAGCTTCTTGTAGCAAGGACGTAAGGTTGCATCCTCACTCTGGGCAGTTCGCAACTCCCCCGGCAGTGGGTTAGTGACAATTGCTTCTGCCTGATCAGTTCTCGTCTGAGAGCGAGTCTGAATTGCTCCCATATGGATTGGCTCCCTGGGCATTCCCAGAAAGACATACCGGCAACCGAGGATGACGGGGAAAATGGGATCGGTCAATACAGCGGCCTTGATTGTGCCGGTGACATATCTTGACCGAATCTCCACTTTGGCGATTGGCAACTTCATGGCCACAGCACTCTTCTGTGCAGGCTGTATCTCCATGGTCTCACCTGTGAATTGTTCTGGGTGTACCAGATCGCAGAAATCACGGCCTCCCCGTCCAGGCCAGTGTCATATAGACACTCAACTTGTCGGCCAGTTAACCTCTAGTCAATTCCACTACAGGTGGCTTATCCTGGTCTGGAGTCTCTTCCTCGGCCTCGACCTGTTCGGTGGACTCCACCTTGGGTTCCACTGGGCACACGACGAAATGTGAGTCTCCTGACTTAAACCTGCTGTCTTTCGCATTATGCGTGTTCGACACGCAGTGTTTGCACCATTTCCCTGTCCTAGATTTTTTCGTGCCGGACTTCGGTGAGCTCTCCTGGTTGAGAGCTTCTTTGTCGACCTCAGCATTTTCGGTGGCAACCTCCTTTGGAGCCACTTGACTCGCCGCGAAGTGAGGGCTCTTAGCCTTCGATTTGCAGTCCCTCGTATTGTGAGAGGGCGACTTACAAATCGAACACCACTTCTCCGTCCACTGTCGTTTTGGTGAAGAGTTCGAGGTGTTCTTGCTTCCCTCCTTCGTCTTCTCCAAACTCTCCTCTGAAGTTTTTACATAAGGTTCCACTTTCTTAGTTTCCGTGCATTTGGATTTCTTCCGGTCACGTTTCTCTTAATCTTTGGTGTTTGTGGAATGGTTTTCTCCAGCCTCCCCATGTACCTCGACGAACCGTTCCGCCAATTTCGTCACGATGTCGATACGTTCCGCTCCTTGTTCTCCCAAGAATGTCCTGAGAGGTTTCGACATTTGCTTTCGCATCTGGTCGACTATCATGAGCTCTTCCAGACTCTCATAGTCATGCGCGAACACAGCCAAATCCATTCACTTATGGAGATAGGATTTCAGACGCAGACTGTAGGCGGCAAACAACTCTCCCGGTTCTCGTTTCGCTGATCGAAATTTTTTTTCCGGTAGGTATGTGACGTAACCTCGAAACGTTTCAGCAAAGCCGTTTTCAATTCGTCGTAATTGTTCTCGTGTCCTGGCGGCATGCGGGAGTAAACCTCGTAACCTGTCTCGTGTAATCCCTGGGGCAACTTAAGACACCATTTGTCACGATCCAGACCCATAGCAACAGACATTGCCTAGAAGTGTTGTAATTACTGGTCGATTTTCTCTTTGTCTTCTTCATAGACAGCCAAAGGAAACTTCATAGCATGGTAACTATGTCCACCCACTGGGGTTGAGCAAGGGAGAGAGGAACCTCCCACTGCTCCCTCAGTTTGCTCAGTAGATTGCCTCTTAAGCTCGAGTTCCCGCATTCGGTACTCATGCTCCCTTTTCTTAGCTTCTTGTTCTGCTTCCAATCTCTTAGCATCTTGCTCCGCTTCAAGATTCTTAGCAGCTTGCTCAGCTTCAAGTTTCCTAGCAGCTTGCTTAGCTTCAAGTTTCCTAGCAGCTTGCTCAGCTTCATGTTTCCTAGCAGCTTGCTCAGCTTCAAGTTCTAACCTTTTAGTGGCTTGTTCAGCTTCTATTCTTTTAGTCTCAACTCCATCTTTCTTAATTCCATTTCGGCCTTCCGATCTTCCCTTTCTGCTTGACGAAAATCTCTCTCCACCTCCTGTATGTACTCTGTTAATGCAGAACCCTACAAGCCCATTCCTTCCCCCTTTGCCCTTAGTTCTGCTATATCTAGTTTGGGAGTGGCCATATTTCAAAGAGGTGAGTCAGCAGGTTGAGTGTAAATTTCTCCAAACAATATGTAGATATTCACTATTCAAAATTTATCTAAATATGTAACACCACACAGCACAACACAAAACAATCTCTCAATGACAAGAGTAGAATTAGGACCAAAGACCTATGTAGACTTGTAAAGTGTGAACAGGTATGATATGTGTCTTAACTCCTATCCACATTCACCCTAGCTGGATCCTCATTAATATGATATCACCGTCCCATGTCGAGTCCCCAGTAATGTCGTAATAAGTGTCGTCCCTGGGGTGAGGGGAATCAACACCCACATTCTTTTAACTCCATATCATTATCTTGAGGATCTCTTGGATCTCAGTCCACAAAACCCCATCAGTCTTTGGATCTCTCTCTCTCTCTTTCTCTTCTTCTTCTTCTTCTTCTTCTTCTTCTTCTTCTTCTTACCACTGGACCATGCCCCTCTCATTCTTTTTCCAAAACATACTACACAACTCTAGCTTCTAACAAAATGACATATTAATTTATTAAAGAAATGTGTCAGGTATGTGCAAAGTGTGTGTGTAGAATGTCTGTCGTATAATCTAGGTTGTATGCAGAATAAGACCGAACAGCTCAGGATCAAAGTCTGCTTTCATCACAGTACCGGCCACACAACCGCACCATAGATCAAGTACAGAAGGACCTCACCAAATGATGCGTCTCTCCGGCCAGGCGTCGATTTCCTCCAGTGGCTCTTGGATACTCCGGATACCTGGTCACCAATGGTGGATGTAGTCCAATACTGATCATGAATCCCACACACACAGTGTAACTAATATGTCACTAAAAGTTCTGTGATCTGATAAACCTTGTACAGTAAAATAAATGTTTACTGTCACTTTGAATCAAAATGTTAATTGATAATTTCTCACAGGAATTCACCATTTGGAAAACACAATGTTAATTGTTAATTTCTCTATATAAATACTATTGTCTTTGTTACTGGTGGTATCGTAAGTATCTTCACTCTAATATGATGAGAACTACCACGGAGGAATCACTCTTAGATGATCGTCGGTTCCTGATCAGTAGAGGCCAGGTTCTTGCAGACCATCTGGGTTATGGGCCCAGTGCAATGGCCGCTGAGTAAAAACTGCCTTCAATGATCGATCCATAATCTTCTTCTATGACTTGTCTGCTAGCTTTTGGAAAACATAGTGGAACCTGTTGAAGAGAGAACACCCGGTGAGAGCAACCCGATTCCAACCTTCATGAGGTGAGTGTAGGCCAACGGCCGCACTCAGATATTTAACAGAGAAATAAACTGTGGCATAAGGCAGAGGAGCTCATCACATCGGTCTGAGTCATGGTAAGACAAGGAAAGATTAAAGAAAAAGCGCAGATACCCAGTAGATACCCTACTGGAAGATACTACCATTTGACATTTCCCATATCCCTCTACCTTGTTCTTAACTCACTGAATTAATTGGTATCTCACACTAGCTAGTTTAAGCAACGCGATAGCCTACTGCTGCCGACGCTCCTATAATAAGTTCTCAGAACGCACATTACTACGCTCAACTCCTAAGAATCATCTAATGTGGGTCTATTTAATTAAATACCATATTTTTATTCCCGTCTGAAATCGAGACCACTAAATCACACAATGGACAAATGTCCGCCGATGTAAATCAACATAAGACACCGTGGTCTCTTTCCATAATCAGAACTGGAACATCAAACACGTCCTTGTTGTCTCACAACATTTGGTCGACTCCCGCCAAAGGTGTTTGTCCAGACTGTTTTAAACTGTGTCTGAATGACGTCACAAATCTGACTAGACACTAGGCGTCGAGAAGCTATTTTTTTCGTCTCCTTTTCCGACTCTATGTAAACAACCGGTCGGCTGTCCCGCTTTGATCTGTGGAATTGTTCCCGGTACTCCAAAAAGTCTTGCCGGCTTGTGATCTGGAGAAATCTTTCCCCCACAACAAAAGACCTTGCCGACTTTCATCAAGACAGTCTGTCCCCAAAATCAAAGAATGGCGGCTGCCTGTAGACGAATGGCGCGACAGTCTTTCATCGATCGACAACTCCAAGAATTCCGCGACAGAGTGATGGTATCATTGAGTGTCTGGTATCATTGAGTGTCTGGTATCACTGAGTGTCTGGTATCACTGAGTCTCTGGCATCAATGAATGTCTGATATCACTGAGTCTCTGGTATCATTTATTGTCTGGTATCACTGAGAGTATCTTCTTCTGCTGCGTTCATCCGAATTTTTTTTTTCGGACGTGACTGCGTTGTGCCTGTTTACAGCAGAGCTGCGTTCTTGCGCCGTTAGGCCGGCACATCCGACTTCAGTGGGCATTTGTTGACCGGGTTAACCTTCCCGGGGTTTACGGGTTTTCATCTGTTTATCCAGGGTACTCCTAGTATTTCTAACGCTAAATTCTAGTGCAATTAGATGTTTCTCTGCCTGTCTGCTTATTTTCAGTGTTTCACATGCGCATTTTTATCAGAAACCACATTTCCACGGCCACGATGTTGTACCTCAAGTAAAACTTCAATTGTACACCCATTACCATAGCACTGAGCATCCTCAGCACAATTACAATATGGTACACATCCTCCTGTGTTAATTCGCTTTTCCCATCTACTTACTATTTGTGGTGCATCCCCCACCTTCACTGCTTCCCTTCATTATTCAGCAGTAACTTTGCCCAATTAAGTGGAAAAGCGTCAGCCTGAATACTTGTTTTGTTTCGGTTATGTCATATATTGTATTACATAATTGACTACCCGGATTACCCGTTCGCCCGAAAATCCGGAATCATATGTATTTAATATGTATATTTGCTAGGATTGTTTTTTTAACATTTTTTAAAATT
>JACEFZ010022805.1:0-15223 GCA_014155875.1 Cepaea nemoralis
AATTTAAAAAAAGGGGCCCACAGGCTGGGAGTACACACAAGTTCGCCGCCTTTCAGTAACGCGTGCTTGGCGACTAACCACGCTCTAGTCCCACATGGTTAAATCACACATTGACGTTAATCGATAATTGGTAGTTTTCAAAACTGAACGTTCTTACCTTACATTTCACAAAAAAATCAGCATTTCACAAAATAATAGTCACATAAACTGAATATATTAATTAGTATTAGATCCAGTTTTAGAAAAACACAATGATATACACAGCATCTCGATTGAAATAGGCAAAACTTTCTAAAAAAACCTCTCAAAAAATGTGAGAGGGGGCATGATCCAGGGGTGAGTGAGAGTAAGAAAGAGGTATCTACAAACTGGTGGAGTTGGTCTGGTGGTTTCTCTAGGAAATTAATATTGGGTTAATAAAAATGTGGGTGTTGATTCCCCTCACTCCAGGGACGACACTTAAGTAAGAAAGGATAATTTACGACATTTATTGGGGGCTCGTCCGGGATCTTTGGGCAGCGGGATCTCTCGTAAACGTGATCTTTGGACAGTGGGATCTCTTGTAGACGGGATCTGTTGACAGCGGGATCTTCTGACAACGGGGTCTTTTGACACGGGATCTTTACTTAGAGGACGGTGATATTGTTAGAGAGAGAATCCAGCTAGAGTGAATGTGGATAGGGGTTAAGACACATATCTTACCTGTTCACACTTCACACATCTGCATAAGTCTGTGGTCCTGATTCTGCTCTTGTCACTGAGTGATTGTGTTGTGTTGTGCTGTGTAGTATTTAAATATATAGATTAACTGTAATTGTACATTGTTTATATATTTCTCTTAGAGATAATTTATACTCTATCGGCTGACTTACCTCTCTGAAAAATGGCCACTCCTAAAGTAACTTGGGCAGAACTAAGGGCAAAGGGGGAAGAAATGGGATTGTCGGGTTCTGCACTTACAGATTACATACAGGAGATGGAGAGGGAATATCGTCAAGCAGAAAGGGAAGATCGAAAGGCGGAGTTGGAATTGAGAAAGATGGAGTTAGAAACTAAGAGGATAGAGGCTGAACAAGCCACTAGAAGGTTGGAACTTGAAGCTGAGCAGACAGCTAAGAAACTTGAAGCTTAGCAGGCAGCTAGGAAACCTGAAGCTGAGCAGGCGGCTAGGAAACTTGAAGCTGAGCAGGCAGCTAGGAAACTTGAAGCTGAGCAGGCAACTAAGAAAATGGAAGCTGAGCAAGCGGCTAAGAATCTTGAGGCGGAGCAGGCGGCTAAGAGATTGGAAGCTAAACAAGAAGCTCAGAAAAGGGAGCACGAGTACCGAATGCGGGAACTCGAGCTTAAGAGGCAATCTAGTGGGGAAACTGAGGGAGCAGTGGGAGGTTTCTCTCCCCCTGGCTCAACACCAGTAGGTGGACATAGCTACCATGCTATGAAGTTCCCTCTAGCAATCTACGAGGAGGACAAGGAGAAGATTGACCAGTACCTTCAACGCTTCGAGGCCATGTCTGTTGCCTAGGGTCTGGCCCGTGACAAATGGTGTCTTAAGCTATCCCAAGGATTACGCGGGAACGGCTACGAGGTTTATTCTCGCCTGCCACCAGGACATGAGAACAATTACGACGAATTGAAGACGGCTCTGCTGAAACGATTCGAGGTTACGTCACATACCTACCGGAAAAAATTTCGAGCAGCGAAACGGGAACCGGGGGAGTTGTTTGCCGCCTACAGTTTGCGTCTAAAATCCTATCTCCACAAGTGGATGGATTTGGCTGGGTTCGCACATGACTATGAGAGTCTGGAAGAGCTCATGGTAGTCGACAAGCTGAAGAAGCAAATGTCGAAGCCTCTCAGGAGATTCCTGGGAGAACAAGGAGCGGAACGTATTGACCTCGTGACAAAATTAGCAGAACGGTTCGTCGAGGTACATGGGGAGGCAGGGGAAAACTTTTCCACCAACACCAAAAGTCAGGAGAAACATGACAAGAAGAAACCCAAAAACTCAGGAACCAAAAAGGGGGAATCTTATGTACAAAAATCAGAGGATAGTTCAGAGAAGACGAAGGAGGGAAGCAAGAGCACTTCAAGCTCTACACCAAAACGACAGTGGTCGGAGAAGTGGTGTTCAATTTGTAAGTCCCCCTCTCACAATACGAAGGACTGCAAATCGAATGCTAAGAGCCCTCACTTCGCAGCATGTCAAGTGACTTCCAAGGAGGTTGTCACAGAAAATGCCAAGGTCAACAAGGAAGCTCGCCACCAGGAGAGCTCACTCAAGTCCGGCAATAGAAAATCTAGGACAGGGAAATGGTGCAACCAATGCAAGTCAAACACGCGCAAGGCTATTGACTGCAGGGGAAAGTCAGGAGATTCTCAATTCGTCGTGTGCCCAATGGAACCTAAGGTATGTGTGTTGTTCGTCGTAGGTTCCCAAAACGTTGAACCGTCGTTGGACGAGACGATGCTCATAGAAAGATTCATCTACGATGATCTTCTTATTCTGGACATGGTTGAGGGCTACGACAAGCTGACGTTGAAAATGCTGTTTCCACTCTTCTTTGGATAGAAAACCACTGCTCACAAGTGCAGTTTGTACTTAAAGCAGACGAAGATTCTTTCGTAAACATCCCATTTCTTGTGGACTACCTAATCGTACATCGCAGGGATTTATCCAAATCTGTGTTTGGGCACATGTACTCATCGCCTGGCGTGTGGCGTGGCGGCAAGTGGCGGGTTTCTTACAGTGAGTACCCATTCGTCAATTTCCCTTCTCACGCGCCTGGAAGCAGTTACATTATATCTGGGGACGCCATTTCTGACCTACTTAGAGTCAGTCGGAACTTCGTGCCATTGCCCATCGAGGACGCTTTCATCACAGGAATCTTACCAAAAGCAGCCGGGATAACAAGGATACCACTGCACCGTCCATGTCCATCCTTGGCGAGTTCCACCAGTGGAAAGGCGTTCTGCCCACCATCTGCCAGTATTACTACACGCGCTTCTCGCTGACCGACCTAACCAAAGAAATATTTGACCGGATGTGGCTCACGGCTCAGATGAACTACTGCAACATCAATGGCTACAAAGGACTTGATTACATCGCAGACAAATCACACCTGAAGCATTAACAGTTAACTTTCCTCCCTCGACGCCCAGGATATGCAACTGGCACAGACTTCTAATGAGTACCTGCCGTTCATTCGTTTATCAAAGTCTTCATTTCTACGTCGATTCCCCACAGAGAATTGGACCATAACTGCACCTGGTTCCGCTCTAAGAAACGTGCCCGCGTTATAGACAACTTCAGCAGTGATGATTGATTTATGTTGCAGCGCATGTATACACATTCAGCTCGTGCAAGTTGTTCTTTATCTTCTAGACAAAACATGTGACTACCAGGGACTACCACTCCCCCTGCGCCATTCCATTGTTTATATTCTGAACTGCTTACATTTAACCACTGTGCACGTACTTCCAATACCCCCTACCCTGGCTTCCATACTTAGACCCCCCAACCTAGGTGTGATGCTTCACATGTGTGTCAAGTACAGTTCCAGAATAGATCGAGAGTTCCCGTTCCAGCCCCATATGTCAGATAATCGGAGCTGCTGCCAGTTTGTGCTCGGCGCACATTTAAACATTGTACTCAGAGACAATGACTACTCACGTTGCACTAAATAAAAGATCTGTACAAACAAAGAAAGCTCAAAAAAGGTTTTAACACTCATCATAGAACACATACACTCTCAGGCACACACATACATATATGTACACTCGCTCGGCCTGGTGTGCGCGCACACACACACACACGCACACACACACAAATACAGCCACAAATGACGACGTCTGAACACTGAATAAATCTGGCATAAAAACAAACGTGTGCGTTGCCTTTGAATGTTCCAGCACGTACCAATTCTCAGCCCTGTGAATCCGTAGCCAGATTATTAAACACAAAAGATAGCAAACGGAATAAGGAAAGTGATGTACAAAAGATGAGTCATACTTGACAACGAGCGCAAGATCTGTGAATTTCATGGAACATTAACGGAGCTGCACTGGCAGCGCAAATATGGCTAATGCCTTCGACATTCTATACTGTCGCAGTCAGGTTGTCAGAGGGAATTCACAAGGTGAGAATGTGAGAGGTAATTCACTATACAAGAATGTGAGAGGGAATTCACTATGCGAGAATTCACTATACGAGAATTTCAGAGGGAATTCACTATACGAGAATTTCAGAGGGAATTCACCATGAAAGAATTGAGCGTTCCAATAAATACAATTTGTTAACTAAATGTGACAATTTTGGCGAAATCTGAACTAAACTAATAAAAAGTTGGAAACTTTGTTAAACCAAATATGAAAAGTTTGGCCAAATTTCATCCACACTCATGAAATTTGAAATTTTTACATGGGTAAAACTCCCTGAAAGAAACAGCACCATATGACGGGGTTGTTACCAATCCTCAACAAGTGCGCGACTCTGTCCAGACATGAAAAACCTCATCAAGAAAGTAACGAACGTAATCTATCACCGTAACAGACCAAAGTAAGAAAATAAACTACAAGCTACACCATAAACACCCCTACATAGCCAAGTCGGAAACCGCGAAGGCTGTAAGCGGGTACTCGTACCACAAATTGGAATTGGATGAGATTTTTCTGGCACTCACTAACAGTGCATTTAGCACTGCTAAAACATGCCTGGAAGAGGTCAAGGCGGCAAAGTCCTGCGCGATAACATCCAGGGTATCACATAACCTGCCATCCGTTGACTGGGCCGGCGACGAGGTATCAAGCGCATCGCCGGGCTCATCTATAAGGAGATCCGAGGTGTCCTGAAGGTGTTCCTGGAGAACGTCATCCGCGACGCCATGGACGTAGTCTAACCCTAACCCTTTACCCGCCCTGTACAATGTAATTTGTTGTTGTCTTTTGGTGTCTGCTGCATCCCGCCCGTTCCCTAGCAATGTAGCACAACGGACAAATCTACCGGTGCTCAGTCTGCCTGTGAAACCCGCCACAACAGCACGTGTTGCAGGCCTTCTTATGTTTTAATTGTCAACCACTTGAAATGTTGTGTTGTAAGTAAGTCGGCTGGGTTTCTAAGAACCGTAGCCCTCCGGACAAACCCGCAAGTGCTGTCTCACGCACACAATTCAGACCAGACAGATAGTTGAGATAGGGAACTCTGGTGCATTCAGGAAAATGGTTACATTGCATGACAATAGATAGGTGGCCAATAGTCTCCACCCCAACTGAACATTGGCTGATAGAGACAGGATCCCAGTTCATGCGGCAGGAGTGTGTGTCAGGACGTCTTCAGTCCGAAGTCAATATACCACAGCTATCCAGTTCTGAAGAAAGACACGGCCCACTTTACAGCGAGAGAAGCTTAACCGTCGGCCACTCGGCCCGGTACTTCCATGGGTCCCTTCCAGAACGTTCAGGCTATGGGACACAACTTCTAGAGGGAATCGTCGCTGACACTACGGAGTCTGGTTCATGAAGAAGGGGTCCTTCTCTGTCTCAGTCACAAAGTCACTTGTCACTAAGTCAATCAGTCAGTCACAGTCATTAAGCCACTGTCAATTGAGGCGGGGCCGGCCGATTCACTGGGTTCCACACCAGGCTTATAAGTGATGGGTCGGACCTGAGAGAGAGCTGTCCCACTAGGAGATGTTGTCCAGCAGTCCGCTCATCACGCGGACCTGAGAGAGAGCTGTCCCACTAGGAGATGTTGTCCAGCAGTCCGCTCATCACGCGGACCTGAGAGACAGCTGTGCCACTAGGAGATGTTGTCCAGCAGTCCGCTCATCACGCGGACCTGAGAGAGAGCTGTGCCACTAGGAGATGTTGTCCAGCAGTCCGCTCATCACGCGGACCTGAGAGAGAGCTGTCCCACTAGGAGATGTTGTCCAGCAGTCCGCTCATCACGCGGACCTGAGAGAGAGCTGTCCCACTAGGAGATGTTGTCCAGCAGTCCGCTCATCACGCGGACCTGAGAGAGAGCTGTGCCACTAGGAGATGTTGTCCAGCAGCCCGCTCATCACGCGGACCTGAGAGAGAGCTGTGCCACTAGGAGATGTTGTCCAGCAGCCCGCTCATCACGCGGACCTCCCAGAGATGTATGCTGGCAATACGCGCCGTCCTCATGCTCTCTGTAATGATGATGATGTCTGGTTATGACTGTCGGCCTGTTGTAAGTTCTGTCTGTAATGTCATGTACCCATTAGGGTTAGGGTTAGGGTTAGGGGTTAGAGTACATAGAACACACTACAACAGATGGGCCAATACAGGTGAACGTACATAGAACATACTACAACAGATGGAACAATACAGGTGACGTACATAGAACATACTACAACAGATGGAACAATACATGTGACGTACATAGAACATACTACAACAGATGGAACAATACAGGTGACGATACATAGAACATACTACAACAGATGGAACAATACAGGTGACGTACATAGAACATACTACAACAGATGGAACAATACAGGTGACGTACATAGAACATACTACAACAGATGGAACAATACAGGTGACGATACATAGAACATACTACAACAGATGGAACAATACAGGTGACGTACATAGAACATACTACAACAGATGGAACAATACAGGTGACGTACATAGAACATACTACAACAGATGGAACAATACAGGTGACGTACATAGAACATACTACAACAGATGGAACAATACAGGTGACGCACATAGAACATACTACAACAGATGGAACAATACAGGTGACGTACATAGAACATACTACAACAGATGGACAATACAGGTGACGTACATAGAACATACTACAACAGATGGAACAATACAGGTGACGATACATAGAACATACTACAACAGATGGAACAATACAGGTGACGCTACATAGAACATACTACAACAGATGGAACAATACAGGTGACATACATAGAACATACTACAACAGATGGAACAATACAGGTGACGTACATAGAACATACTACAACAGATGGAACAATACAGGTGACATACATAGAACATACTACAACAGATGGAACAATACAGGTGACGCTACATAGAACATACTACAACAGATGGAACAATACAGGTGACGCTACATAGAACATACTACAACAGATGGAACAATACAGGTGACGTACATAGAACATACTACAACAGATGGAACAATACAGGTGACGTACATAGAACATACTACAACAGATGGAACAATACAGGTGACGTACATAGAACATACTACAACAGATGGAACAATACAGGTGACGTACATAGAACATACTACAACAGATGGAACAATACAGGTGACGCTACATAGAACATACTACAACAGATGGAACAATACAGGTGACGCTACATAGAACATACTACAACAGATGGAACAATACAGGTGACGTACATAGAACATACTACAACAGATGGAACAATACAGGTGACGCTACATAGAACATACTACAACAGATGGAACAATACAGGTGACGTACATAGAACATACTACAACAGATGGAACAATACAGGTGACGCACATAGAATATACAACAACAGATGGAACAATACAGGTGACGTACATAGAACATACTACAACAGATGGAACAATACAGGTGACGTACATAGAACATACTACAACAGATGGAACAATACAGGTGACGTACATAGAACATACTACAACAGATGGAACAATACAGGTGACAGTACATAGAACATACTACAACAGATGGAACAATACAGGTGACATACATAGAACATACTACAACAGATGGAACAATACAGGTGACATACATAGAACATACTACAACAGATGGAACAATACAGGTGACATACATAGAACATACTACAACAGATGGAACAATACAGGTGACGTACATAGAACATACTACAACAGATGGAACAATACAGGTGACGTACATAGAACATACTACAACAGATGGAACAATACAGGTGACGTACATAGAACATACTACAACAGATGGGACAATACAGGTGACGTACATAGAACATACTACAACAGATGCAAAGTGTTTGTACAGAAAATAGCAGAACAAGTGCTAGCAGACATAAAACATAACACCATATATACAGGAAATGTAACAGTGAACACAGAACATACTAGCAGAAATACATAGAGCATTACATAGAACCTTCTTCTTCTTCTTCAGCGTTCCGAGCCATTGAGGTTCTTTGCTGCAGATACAATCCGTCTCCATTCGTCTCTCTGGTTGACCTTCTCTTGCCAGTCGCTAGATTCCAAGTGCTTGTAGGTCTGTATGTATATTATCTCTCCACCGTCTTCTTGGTCTACCTCGGGGTCTACGGTCATTTATTTCCTGAGTGTAAGCGAGTTTTGTTTCCCTATTATCTTCCATTCTTTCTATATGCCCCAGCCATTGTAGTCTATTAGCCTTCATGATACCAGTGATTAGCGGGGACTTACATAGAATATATCAGTACAAACATGGAACATAACTGTGAACATTTAATTAATTAAGTCCCCTCTGCCGTGCGTCCACCTTGACGAGGTAGAGGGGCTTGCGCGTTCCAATGACCCCAAGAGCTATGCCGACGGTAGCACAGCTAATGGTAGGGTCACCCATGTCGGACAGGTCAAGGGAGAGGGACCAGACGAAGTGACGCACAAACCTGCTGCCTTGTAGGTAGACTGGGGACAGTCAAAGGCTAGGGAAAGCATCCCGAATAAATGCTTGTCGAAATCGGATGTACTGAGCCACAGGCTTGACAAAGAAGTGCAACATAACTTTATCATTTCATGATGCCACAGATGAAAATTAATCGTTATGGTGCTAATCCCGTGAAGTCCCATCAGGCGGTGATAGTGCCGGGCCCCCTGCCTCGTGGGGATCCACCCATGACTACTGGTGGTCACCTTCCCCTGTGCTGTGGAGTCAAGGCACAGAGGAGTATGTTAAGAGCTATTGACCAAATACCAAGGACACTCAACATACTACAGTGGAATGCCGAAGGAGTTTATAACAAGAAAGAATCCCTGACACAGCGTCTTCATAAAGATAGAATAGATGTGGCATGCATTCAAGAGACACACCTCAACGCCAAGCGCAAATTTTCAGTCAGGGGATATCAGGCCACACGTTTTGACCGCGAAGGACATACAGGAGGAGTTCTAATACTTACACGAAATACAATACCTTGCAGCGAAGTATCTGTGATCTCTGACAACCAAACAGAAATTATAGGTGTTGATATAATGATAAAGGACGTGAAAATAAGAATTTACACTCTTTATAGCCCAGCAGATAAGGATCTTACACTCTCAAACATGAAAATAACTGACACAAATTGCATTATTGTCGGAGACTTTAATAGCCGTTCAGAAAGATGGGGATACCCAGATACTGACAAAAGAGGAGATGAAGTGGAGGACTGGAAAATAGACTCAAATCTCCATCTACTCAACAAAGCGGATGACACACCGAGCTTCTACTCCAGAAGATGGATTACCACTTCTACTCTAGACTTAGCTTTCTGCACAGGAGACATCCTCCACAAAATCGACCGCCATGTGCTGGACCAATTAGCAGGTAGTGACCACAGACCAATCAAGCTTGTAATGAATATGGAGTATGTTCCACAGGAGCAAAAGCCCTTGATCCGCTGGAATTACAAACGAGCAGATTGGGACAGATTTGCCACACTAACAGACACATATTGTGAAAACATAAATACGATCGGCGTTGCCAGTAGTGGGTTGTGCTCAATATTTAAATTTCAAATCCCGAAACAACCACATAATCAATTGATTATTGCTCACTGGATTTTAGGAGGCCTGGTGTTCCTTGCCAGTGAGAAGTCCTGATCGTTCGGGTCCCATCGATTGACGGACGTCGGTCGCGGCGATTGGGCAATCTTGAGCATAGCCTACGATGGGTAGCGTTGTGATGTTCTGTTGTGATAATTTGGTGTGTCCAGTGTGTGCCGTGTGGTTACACACCCGCTTCACACGCGTGATCCGGGACTGTTTCCGGATCCGGTCAGGGATATGCACTACTGACGAGCTCAAATGAGGGCGAAACTCGAGTATAGTGCTTCCATATTGACGTGGATAGGCCTTAGGTTCATACCAGAATGCGATCGGCGTTGCCAGTAGTGGGTTGTGCTCAATATTTAAATTTCAAATCCCGAAACAACCACATAATCAATTGATTATTGCTCACTGGATTTAGGAGGCCTGGTGTTCCTTGCCAGTGAGAAGTCCTGATCGTTCGGGTCCCATCGATTGACGGACGTCGGTCGCGGCGATTGGGCAATCTTGAGCATAGCCTACGATGGGTAGCGTTGTGATGTTCTGTTGTGATAATTTGGTGTGTCCAGTGTGTGCCGCGTGGTTACACACCCGCTTCACACGCGTGATCCGGGACTGTTTCCGGATCCGGTCAGGGATATGCACTACTGACGAGCTCAAATGAGGGCGAAACTCGAGTATAGTGCTTCCATATTGACGTGGATAGGCCTTAGGTTCATACCAGAATGCGATCGGCGTTGCCAGTAGTGGGTTGTGCTCAATATTTAAATTTCAAATCCCGAAACAACCACATAATCAATTGATTATTGCTCACTGGATTTAGGAGGCCTGGTGTTCCTTGCCAGTGAGAAGTCCTGATCGTTCGGGTCCCATCGATTGACGGACGTCGGTCGCGGCGATTGGGCAATCTTGAGCATAGCCTACGATGGGTAGCGTTGTGATGTTCTGTTGTGATAATTTGGTGTGTCCAGTGTGTGCCGCGTGGTTACACACCCGCTTCACACGCGTGATCCGGGACTGTTTCCGGATCCGGTCAGGGATATGCACTACTGACGAGCTCAAATGAGGGCGAAACTCGAGTATAGTGCTTCCATATTGACGTGGATAGGCCTTAGGTTCATACCAGAATGCGATCGGCGTTGCCAGTAGTGGGTTGTGCTCAATATTTAAATTTCAAATCCCGAAACAACCACATAATCAATTGATTATTGCTCACTGGATTTAGGAGGCCTGGTGTTCCTTGCCAGTGAGAAGTCCTGATCGTTCGGGTCCCATCGATTGACGGACGTCGGTCGCGGCGATTGGGCAATCTTGAGCATTGCCTACGATGGGTAGCGTTGTGATGTTCTGTTGTGATAATTTGGTGTGTCCAGTGTGTGCCGTGTGGTTACACACCCGCTTCACACGCGTGATCCGGAACTGTTTCCGGATCCGGTCAGGGATATGCACTACTGACGAGCTCAAATGAGGGCGAAACTCGAGTATAGTGCTTCCATATTGACGTGGATAGGCCTTAGGTTCATACCAGAATGCGATCGGCGTTGCCAGTAGTGGGTTGTGCTCAATATTTAAATTTCAAATCCCGAAACAACCACATAATCAAAACATAAATACACGATATGGCAACATAAAGCAAATGGTGGAAAGTCTAAACAGAGCGATAATACAGGCAGCCACTGAGTCCATTCCTAGAGGAGCGAGGAAAAATTACAAACCATACTGGACTGAAGAACTACAAAGTTTGGAGGACAAAGTTGAAGATGCCAGGAAGACAGCAGAGAGAGAACAAACAATTGAAGCGAACATCTCTCTAAAAGCCATCTCAGCAAAATATAAAAGAACAGTAAATCAAACAACAAGAGATTGTTGGAGGGAAAAAACAGAAAACCTGAATTTTGACAGGGATGGAAATAAACTATGGAAACTAGTGAAAGCCATGAACAATGAAGGACCTAGAAACAAACAAATAACAATTAAACAAGGAAATGCCTTGCTTACAGTAAAAAAGGCTGCAAATGCACTAATGGAACACTATGCCAGTGCAAACCACATTGATATTACAACCGAACAGAAGAAAGCAATCAAAGATAAACAGACACATCATAGTAATACAGAGACAGCAGCAGAATATATGATGGCAAATCTAACAATGGAAGAAATGGAACAGGCAATGAATACCCTAACAAAGAAGAAATCACCAGGAAAGGATGGAATCACAAATGAAATGCTAATAGGACTAGGGACAAAGGCAAAAAGGAAACTACTAGCAGTCCTAAATTACAGCTGGAAGAGGGGAATTGTCCCACAGGCATGGAAGGAAGCTATACTAATACCAGTCCCAAAGAAAGGAAAAGACCTGGAAGAACCAAATGGCTATCGACCTATCAGTCTACTTAGCTGTGTAGGAAAATTAATGGAACGCATTATCAATGGCAGGCTAACATGGCATCTGGAAGAAAACAATCTCTTAACACCACACCAAGCAGGATTCAGAAAGTACAGATCCACTGAAGATCAAATAACCTATATAGCTCAGGAAATAGAAGATGCCTTCCAAGAGAAAAAGCACACACTAGCGGTCTGGATAGATTTAGAAAAAAGCATTTGATAAAGTATGGAAGGAAGGACTGAAAGTAAAACTGCAAAAAAATGCATGTTTGTGGGAAAATGTACAAATGGATCAGCCACTACCTTGAGAACAGAACTGCCAGGACAAAAGTACAAGGATAAACCAGCAAAATTATGCTGTTGGAGCAAGGTGTCCCCCAAGGAGGAGTTCTTTCACCAACATTATTCCTAGCATATATAAACGACATCACGGAAAATTTTCCAGCCAGAGTACACACATCATCCTTTGCAGATGACCTAGCCATATGGACATCTGAAGAATATATTAGTACAGCTAACAGCAGAATACAGCAAGCCCTATTAGCACTAGAGGACTGGTCAAAATCATGGCTAGTGAAGATAAGTGAGGAGAAAACAACATGCACAGTGTTCTCCCTCTCAAATAAAACTCAGCAACCTAAGCTGGTACTGAATGGAAAAATATTGCGCCATGAAGAAAATCCAAACTATCTCGGAGTCACCTTTGATCGTCGCCTGACATGGAAAACACAGGTTGAGAAAAATCGAACAAGAGCAAGGCAAAGAATGGCAATCATGAAAAAGCTTGCTGGTACAACGTGGGGAGCAGATGAGAAAGTTCTCAAGAAGCTATATACTGGACGGGTGAGGCCAGTACTGGAATATGGCATTGCAGCTTGGGCAACAGCAGCTAAGTCAAACTTTAACAAAATAAGTAGAGTTCAAAACCAAGGAATGCGAATCATAACTGGAAGCCTGAAGACAACGCCTATTAATGAACTAGAAAAGATCACTTGTTTACAACCAATGCAGGACAGAAGAGATAGCAGAGCCCAGCAACAAGCAGAAACATTTAGAAGATTGACAGACCACCCTATGTATAACAGGTTTAATGGTTTTGGAAAAGGAAGACTGAAGCGTAGCAACTTTGTAGAAACTGCAAAACGAAAGATTAGGGCAGATCCCATACTTAACATATCAACAGTCAAGCCCATTTACTATGCACACAACTTCCCAGCTTGGAGACAGCAGCAACTGCCTGAGATGATAGAAAACATTCCTGGTATTGAGAAAAAGAACACTCAGCATGAAACCGAAAGAAGAGAAATAACCCTAAACTACATAAAAGAACATTACCCAAGCAGCAATTGGACCCATGCATATACAGATGGATCAGCCAAAAATTCAATAGAGAATGGAGGAGGAGGAATTCTCCTAAATTTAAAAAATGGAGTGAAAAAAACACATTCAGTGGCAACTGAAAAGTTTTCAAGTAACTTCAAAGCAGAGGTAGAGGCTCTGAAAACTGCAGCAGAAATGCTCCTGATGGAGGAAAATAAAGAGAAACAAATAGCTATCTTCACAGATGCAAAGTCAGCTATCTCAATACTGAAGAGCAAAAACAGAACAGAACTAGCAGACCTGAGAGCAGCACTCCATGGTCTAAGCCAGAAATCCAAAAAAGTTGTAATACAGTGGATCCCATCACATTGCAGTATACCTGGAAATGAAGAGGCTGACAGACTGGCAAAAGAGGGCGGACGACTACCACAGCCTAACATAGACATAACTTACAATGAGGCAAAGGGGTTGATAAAAAGCACCTATAAAACCAAATGGGAATCAGAGCATCCAGGCCACCAGAAGGATGATGCATATTACAAACTCAACCGAAGAGAACAAGTAGCAATCTTCAGACTCCGCACAGGACATAACAGGCTGAAATACCACTTGTTCAATAAACTAAAAATAGGAGATACCGATGAATGTAATTGTCGAACTGGAAAAATGACAGCAAAACATTTGCTGCAGGATTGCCCAATATATGCAGAACAGAGAAAGATATTTTGGCCCACACCTGCTTCATTTGAGGACAAGCTCTATGGAGATATCAACAAGCTCAAGTTGACCGCAGCTTACTTTAATTACATACAGGTTGACATTTAAAGGTGTATGAAGAAGTATTCAGACTGCCACACTTCATACCACAGGTATGTCGGTTACAAAAGCCTCCCAGAGGCATGAAATGGAATATTGCTCGGATAGCAAATCCATTACGTGGAAAGTCCGAATCAAAAGCTCACTGTGCGAGCTTCATAAAAGGTGGGAAAAATGTCCTAGTGGCACGAAATGGAATATTGCTTGGATAGCAAATCCATTACGTGGAAAGTCCGAATCAAAAGCTCACTGTGTGGGCTTCAAATAAGGTGGAAAAAGTGTCCTAGTGGCACGAAATGGAATATTGCTCGGATAGCAAATCCATTGCGCGGAAAGTCCGAGTCGAAAGCTCACTGTGTGGATGTCATCTGCACACTGCATTCTTCTGGTTTCCGGAAGAACAGCCTATGGTGAACGGAAGGCCCAATATACGGAAGTGAGGCTAAGCAGCCATGTGCAGGACGTGACGATTCCTTGGGTGAGCCCAGTACCAGAGCGCTGTGTGTTGGCTCTGCAATTATGGAAGCCTCCTTGGATGGCGGGGAATGCCCATGGTCTGCCCCTGCCTTCCCTTGAGGGCTGACCAGGATGTCTTTGGCTGTTCTATATGGGCCAGCTAGGATGGGAGATAACACCACAGCAGTGAGAGTCAAACGTCCTAAGAAACCCCCGGGAAGGTTAACCCGGTCAACAAATGCCCGCAGAAGTCGGATGTGTCGGCCTAACGGCGCAAGAACGCAGCTCTGCTGTAAACAGGCACAACGCAATCACATCCGAAAAAAAACTCCGGATGAACGAAGAAGAAGAAGAAGAATTAATTAAGGTTGCATGTCCTTTACAAGACGTAGCAGTCAACCCCAGCATTTTCGCTGTTCCGGGTGAAATTTTTTTCCTTTTTTTGGGCCCCCC
>JACEFZ010022806.1:0-24631 GCA_014155875.1 Cepaea nemoralis
TTTTGTGTGTGTGTGTGTTCGTGTATGTGAGTGCATGATTGTGTGTATGTGTTCATGCATGCAGTGTATGCGAGGGAGTGTGTATTTGTGTGTGTGTGTAAGTATGTGTATATGGGTGTGTGTGTGTGTGTGTGTGGGGATATGTGTGTATTTGCGTGTGTATATTGTGTGTATGCTCGTGTGTGTATGTGTATATGCTTTCTTGCGCACGCGAGGGAGTGGTATTTGATAGCGAGAGGGTGTGTGTCTGTCTGTGTGTGAGTTAGAGTGAAAGAGAGTGTGATATTGAGTAAATGAAAGATGGAGAGAGTGACTTAATGGGTGAAATAGTGATTGCGAGTGAGAGAGAGAGAGAGAGAGAGAGAGAGAGAGAGAGAGAGAGAGAGAGAGAGAGGAGTGAGCGAACGAGAGAAGACAGTGGAAGAATGGTATTGTTACTGTGTGTATGTGTGCGGCCATTGTTTGTGAGTGTCTATGGCTGTGTGTGTTAGTGAGAAGAGAGCGAGAAAGACAGAGAAAGAGAGAGAGAGAGAGAGAGAGAGAGAGAGAGAGAGAGAGAGAGAGAGAGAGAGAGAGAGAGAGAGAGAGATTTAAGCGCACGCATATCATGTAACATGCTATTCCATATATGTTGTGTATTCTCATGTTCATATTACCATTTTGAATGCCAACTGATGTTATAATTTATAACATGAACACATGTACATCACTGTAGAGTGGGTGAGAGAATTAGAGAGTATGAGAGAGAGAGAGAGAGAGAGAGAGAGAGAGAGAGAGAGAGAGGAGAGAGAGAGAGAGAGAGAGAGAGAGTTGAATTGCATCACTAATTTTTAAGTTACAAAATGTATATGTACAATTTTTCTCCATTTTCTTTACAATTTTGCGACAATGCTCACGACAATCGTCACTGTATGTGTGTGTAAAGTGTGGGAGTTTGATCATAATAGTAGGTTGGGGGATAGGGGGATGTGTGTGTGGGTGGGGCGGGGTGGTATTGTGTGGGTGGGTGGGGGATTTGTGTGTGGGTACGTGCGGGATGTACGGGTTGGCGGGGAGATGTGTGTGGGATGTGTGTTTGGCTAGGTGGTTGTGGGTGAGTGGGTGGAGGAGGATATGTTGGTGGATGATTGATGATGGGTTATGGGATGGGTGGGGGTATATGTATGGGTGGGGAGATGTGGGTGTGGGGATATGTGGTGGGTGGGAGATGTGTGCAGGTGGGGGTGGTAGGGGGTGTGGGTGAGGGATGTGTATGGGTGTGGGATGTTTGGGTGGATGGGTGGGGAGTGTGTGTGGGTGAGATATGTGTGGGGAATGTATGTGGGTTGGGGAGGGGTGCATGATGGGTGTGGGTGATGGATTTGGAGATGTGTGTGTGGGTGGGGGATGTGTCTGGCTGGGTGGGGGTGTGTGGCTGGATTGAGGATGTATGTGTGGGTAGTGAGGGTGATTGTAGTTGGGGGATGTGTGGATGGGTAGGAGATGTGTGGGGAGATGTGTGTGTGTGGGTGAGGGATGTGTCTTTGTGATGTGTGTGGGTGTGGTGTTGTGTGGGAGGGAAGCTGGTTGTGGATAAATGATGTGTGTGTGGGTGGGTGAAGGTGTTGTTGGGTTTTCGGGTGGGTGAAGGATGTGTGTGAGGGTGGGGATGTGTGCTTAGATGGGTGGTTGGGGTGTGTGAGTGTGGGTGGGTAGATAGGAGATGTATGTGTTGATGAGTGGGTAAGAGATGTGTGGGTGTTAGTGGTTGAGGGATAAGTACATGTGTCTGGGGATGAGTGTATGAGTTGGGGATGTGTGTGGGGGTTGTGTGTGCGTGGATGGGAGGTGTGTGTTTGTGAATGGGGGATGTGTTGGTGGGTGGGGATGTGTGGGAGGGATGTGTGTATGGGTGGGGAGATTGTGTGTGGGTGGGGATGTGTGTGTATATGGGTAGGGGTGTGTGGTTAAGGGATGGGTGGCTGGGGGATGGGTGGATGGAGGATGTGTGGTTGGGTAGAAGATGTGTGGGTGGGTGACTGTATATGAGTACGGGTGAGTGGTTAAGGGATGTTTGGTTGGGGGATGGGTGGGTAGAGGATGTGTGGGTGGGTAGAGGATATGTGGGTGGGTGAGTGCGTGCAGGTTAGGAGATGGTAGGGGATGTTTGTAGGTGTGGGCTCGGGATCTGTGAGTGGGCTGGGGGAGATGGGAGATTATGTGAGTGGGTGCGGAATTTGTGTGTGGGTAGGTGCGGAATATGTGAGTTGACGGGGAGATGTGTGTGTGGCTGAGGAATGTGTGTTTGGCTGGGTGGGTGGAAGTGTGTGGGTGGAGGAGGATATGTGGGTGAGGATTGTTGGTGGGTAATGGGACGGGTAGAGGATATGTGAGTGGGTGGGGAGATGTGTGTAGGTGGGGGATGTGTGGGTTATTGAATGTATGTGTGCTTGGGGTGTGGGTGGATGGGATGTGTGGTGTGTGGGTGGGGAGATGTGTAGGTGTAGGGATGTGGTGGATGGGAGGGGAAATGCATGTGTGTGTCGGTTATGTGTGTGGTTGGGTGGGGGAGTTGGAGTGAATGGGGAATGTGTGGGTGGGTGGTGGATGTGTCTCATAACATAGTAATATGCATTGTTTATGTTTACAAAATTCATGTGACAATGTTTTTTTTCCTATGCACTGTTGATGAAAGAAAGCTGAGTGAGTTGAAGGGCCGAATGTAAGACGGGCCTGCGTGCCCAATTTGTTACCCTTTGAAAATAAAGTCTGTTCGTTCGTTCGTTCGTTCGTTCCTTACTTCCTGTCAACCTCCTTAGCAACATATTCCACCCAAATGTGTGCGTATGAATGTTTGCGCCTCTGTCTGTCTGCATGTCTTTTTCTCTATGTTCATCTATCTTTTACCCCTGTCTATTATATCAACCAATTTACATGTCTACTCCACACAAATATGGTTTGATGTATGCCTGCCTGCCTGCCTGCCTGTCTGTCTGTCTGTCTGTCTGTCTGTCTGTCTGTCTGTCTGCCTGCCTGCCTGCCTGTCTGTCTGTCTGTCTGTCTGCCTGTCTATCTGTTTACAATCTACCATATCACTTTCCAACTTATCTTTCCTTGTGAGATTGTATGTCGACGCCAAAGAACAACAGTTTAAATGCAGCGAGTAAAATTGTTCACAGCGAGAAACTGCTGGCTGGCATGAGTGAAATACAGAAAAGCATCAAGCTAGAGGTGGAACGCATTGCATTGATAAAGAAGGAGAACGAAAAAATCCTACAAACAATCAAGACCAAAAGAAAACTGCTAAAAGCCGAAAGGGAAATAACACAGAACAAACCAGCAGAAGCCACGCCTAAGACCGCAGATAAGCCACAAGACGAAACCAAACCAAAGACCAATAGGAAACCGCAAGTTAAAATCAGCATTACAACCACGAAGTCCAAGCAACTCAAAAAATCAGTATCCTGCCAGGTAGATGAATTTAGCCTAGAGGAGCTTTCCGACCTATCTGAGATTGACGGGGAAGAGGACGAAAAGGTTCGAAAAAGGCAAAACGAAACTGAGGCAAGTTTTGAAGCTGCGTTTAAATTACTGAAAGCTAGCAAACAAATCCAGAAACAGTCCTTATAAGGACTGCATCCTAGCAAACCAGACGAGCCAGAAGCCAACACTGATCAAGGAATCCGCCAGAGGAGACGGGCACAAGGGCTAACTCGCCAGCCAATTCCACAGCTCACGCCACAGGCACAAACGCTTATATAACCAGTCCGAATTAAGACTCACTCGTAGGAGCGCACAGACAGAAACATATTAAAAATCCACACACCTACGGATCACAATTCTAGCCACTGAAGAAGCAGGTTGAACGAGACAGAATTTGAAATTTTTGTTTACGAATCAAGTCAAGTGTTTCTAAGTTCATAGTGTTAGGATATGACACATCCTGATTTCTTAAAATAAAAATAATTGCACACGATAGAATTTGTCTGCTTTTGAAATTGGGAACAGGGACATCTGTTGTTTTGATACAGGCGAGATGGAGGAATGGCGGATGGAGACATCGCCCACGCTGTGTCACGAGGAGTTGGCGCCTACAGGGACAGGGGCGGGGAAAATACAACATTACTTTCCCCCTCTCCCTAACACTCCAGCAACATTGGTACCAACCCCCACAGTAGAATGACGTTACTGTTAGCGCGAAAAATGAGAATTGCCATTGGAGCGGCAACATTAGTTCTCATTAACATGATTTATGTTAATGAAAGAGCTAAGGAGATCTCGGCGAAAAGTTGGATTGTCTGATTGCAGTTGCCAAAAGTGTTTCGTGTGGGGAGGACGTACAATTATGTCCAAGATGATATGGTGTTATTGTTTTAATTAATGATGGTTTTTGGTAAGTTGAAAACCATATGAATAAGCTTAGAATTAGTACATCTGAATTTATAGTAGAGTTTCTTTATGAAGATACAGAGTAGTCCTAGGAAGAAACTAGGTGATTATCTCTTCGACTTATGGAGATAGTGACTGAACTTATTCTTGTTCTGTTCATACGCTATATGAGAGATGAATTTCATTTCCGCTAGGCATTCAGAGTTATGTTTAGACAAGAACTACCATGATGCTATTTTAGAATATCACCTGTAGTCTTTTATAGATGACATTTTTGGAGGCAATCTCTTATAATTTCTTTGTCTCTATATTCAGAGGAGACTGTTTCTTTTCATGTGTATTTAGGTATGGAGAATTAATAATGCGTTTATGTATAATGCATACAAGTGATGTGAGGTTACCTATAGATTTGTACGGGAAAGAGAAGCATTGCCAAGATGGAGAAATGGCATCACCCTTGCTGATATCCAACAGATATTCTCGGCGGTAGAGCCTTGAAAGAACAAAAGACATAAGGCAGGAGTGAGAGAGACATATCATGTCAATATAAGGGGAGAAGAACTATATCAGATGTTGGAGAGATGAGGCCCAACTGGACATGGTGGATTGGCCTGCCCTTATGTAATAATTCCTTCACCTTCACTCTTTCCTTTTCCCTCTCTCCCTTCTCTCTCCCGCCTTTTTATCTCTCTGTCTCTCTCCCTTTCCTACTTGTTGTTGTTGTTGTCGTCGTTGTTGTTGTTGTTGTTGTTGTTGTTGTTGTTGTTGTTGTTATTGTTGTTGTTGTTGTTAGGTGATTGTTTTCTTTTTTTCCCCACTGTTTCTATGAGCATGACTATATTATTTGGCACACAATTTCTGCAGGGAAAAGTGGTCTATGGTTGAGTGAAAATGGGGTATTTTCTCATAGATGGCGAAGAATGGTAACAGGAGGATTACAGTCCTCAAGGTATGAGGTTGAGAAGACCTTTACAGTGCAGGAAGAGTAATTCTTCCTTGGTCATCAGTGGCCCTTCTATTGTCTGAACAACAACCCCAGCAAGGTAAACGCCGCCAGGCCCTTTATTACTACTTATTGGCTTCCCAGTGCCAACACTGCAGGCTTATGAACATTCGTGCCCCCTTTTATTATTGGGAATGAACATTAGCACTCCTGTGTGTTAGGAATGGACATTCATACTCCTATATGGAAATTAACACTCGCAACTCTGTGGTTTAGGAATGAACATTCGCCCTCTGTGTGTTAGGAATGGACTTTCACTCCGTTTATTTAAACATGGACTTTCACTCTGTCTATTTAAACATGGACTTTCACTCCGTTTAATTTAACCATGGACTTTCACTCCGTTTAACGTTACAACATGGAATTTCACTCCGTTTAACGTTAAAACATGGACATTCATATGTGTGATCTAAAAAGCTCTTAGCATCTCAGTAGAGAGTTTTAGTTAAATCCTTCGTTGGGGAAAATACCTGAACATTTAATTAACCAATTAGATATAATTCGTATGTCTTTTATGAATATGTCACTGTATTGGTATTTTATAGTGGACATGTAATGATTTACTATGCCACGCAAACATACACACAAGAAAACTTCCCCCATGTTATCCCAATATAATGTTTAAGAATGTACTGAAGAGTTGTTTATTTATTTATTACTTGGTGTTTAAGTTTTTGTTATATGTGTTATCATTAATATCACTTGTCAAGGGACCACATCACTCCGGAGCTGATTGTGGTAGGATACCCTCACGGATCCCCGGTGTACAGGGAGTGAGTGAGCTCCTCTTGGAGGTTCGGTGATTTGTCGGTGCTCTATTGGTCATTTGTTAGGAAACATCCCTTTATAACTATTCTATACCCCCAGAAAGTCTTATCAAACCATTTAAAGTTTCTTAAACAGTTGCTGTTAGAATTAGCGCCCTCATCCCCTATTTCTTTCTTTAACATACCACAGTACTCCATCCTTTTTAACCACCCAGGTATGTCTGTATGGCCTTTCCTATATCTCAGTTCGTCTGCATTCCGGTCGGCAGGTTCATTTATTTGATGTATGCCTGTCTCTTTGTCTGTTTATATGTCTGTCGATCCATTCACCCCGTTACACATCCGTCGATCTAATCTCCTTTCCGTCGTTCTGTTCGTCTACAGATCTATCTTTCCATCCCTCTTAACCTCAACATATCCATCAATCTATCCATGTATCTATTTATCTATACTTCTAATGATCCATACACGGATTCCTCCATCCACTACAATCTGTACAATTCTGCCATACGTCTGTCTACCCGTCTGTCAAAGTGCTTTTATGCCCAGGATCGTTGGGTTTAATCAAGCGCGGTAAATGGAATATAGGTTAGAATCCATCACCCTCTCTTCTCTCCATTTATTTCATGTGCCCACAATCATCCATAAACAGCAAGGGGTGGAATGAAGCGGAGGAAGGTGCAGACAACAGAAAAATGCAATCTTTTGTCACGTTCGCGTTAGGCCTGATCCAATTATATCTATGATGTCGTTACGTTATTTCTGTTTGTTTTCTTTCGCTCGCTTTGAATTGAAGCGTAGTCCATGCATGTCGTACTACTTCTAGTAGAATATCCTACTACTTCTATTGCACTTGACTTATTTTTGCGTGCGGATTAACCTTCCCTATTACCAGTGTCCCCGCCATCAGGCGAACCTACTCCTACTTCAGAGATACTTGCAATTTACGTCCCACTCTATGTCTGCCTCTCAATCTCGGTCTCTGCAGCTCAATGTCACTCTTTCTATATCTCCCAATCTATGTCTCTCAAACTCTGTATCTCTCTCTCTCTCTCTCTCTCTCTCTCTCTCTCTCTCTCTCTCTCTCTCTCTCTCTCTCTCTCTCTCTCTGTCTGCCTGTGGCTCTTTGTCCCTTAGTCTCTACCTCTGTCTTTGTCTCTCAATATTTCTCCCTGTCTCTCAATCTCTCTCTCTCTCTGTCTCTCGTTCTCTGCCTCTGTCTTTGTCTCTCAATAAATCTGTCTCTCTGTCTCTCATTCTCTCTCTGTCTCTCAATCTCCGTCTCGGTGTTTCTCTCAATCTCTATCTCGGTGCTTTCTCTCCCTCTCTCTTGCTCCCCTCCCTCACCCCCCCCCCTCTCTCTCTCTCTCTCTCTCTCCATTTATCTGTATTATTACTATACACATCACATCTCAGCATCACCCAAGCGTAAACACAAAACCGCTAAATGGAGCACCCACACACAATCCCCACACATAATCCCCACACCAATTGTCAATACACAACCAATATAAACCCCACATAAAGATTACACTTCTGCCTGCGCCATTCCCAAACATCGTTCTCCCGCAAAGCAATTTATGTCTCCGACTCCCAAACGTATCGTTCCTGAAGAATTCCACCTATCATCTCAGCTTTCCCCTCATGCGCTCCAAACAAAAAGGATTATTTCCATACGTTGTCGTTCTTGAACCAGAATGGATTTTTTGACGAAAAACAGGAAAATGAATTCAAGTGGACGAGTTTTAAGTAAAGATAAAACTGCCAACAATGGCTGTGGATAATTTATGTGGACGTTGTCTGCTTGGTATAAAATCACATTTCAACAAAGAATCACAATCAACAATTACGAAAATGAAAATATCACAATTTCTGAATATTATTGGTTCCATAATTTAATAACAATGACGGCTGTTCGCAATAGGTTAGACTTAGAATGGGTTATAGCAATGTGGTTAAACATTATTAAAAGTGAACAGATGACAGGCTAGCAGGGTAAGCACCTCTTGGTGGTAGATTACCTATGGACAAGGGAGAGGTGGTCGTGCTAATGTTGGACCAGGTGGGAAAGGCGGAGGAAAAGATTCAGAACCCGTATGTCGAAAGAATGATATTGCGGGGTATCGACAGAGATTCTGGAAGAATCTCAAAACAGGGGGAAGACCATGAAAGTTTTCAATCAGATAGCGGTAGGAACGATTAGTAGTATGATTCTGTTGAACGAGGGATCGGAACCCGTATGGGAATGACTGAGTGCAGTGATGTCGGTTCTTAGTTCAACTCAACTCAACTCAACTCAACATTATTAAAAGTGTGCTCTGTAGTGCAGTGGGTAGCGTGTAAGTCACATAATCAAATCCCGTGGCATAGCACCAGTAAACAAATGGCAGTTAACTATTTGAAAACATCTTTGCTGTGGTAATTTACGGATTTAAACCAACGTTGTTTAATTTATAAAGATATAACAAATGAAATGTTTCGGACATCTTGTTATAATGAAGTTAGATGAGCTAGAATTCTGAACCAACAAAACAAAGAAGCTCAGGATATCTTGTGAGCATGAAACCATATCAACTAGCACGTTGTTCCAGCAATCACAGATGCTCTAACTATACTGTGGGGAAAAAAAAAACAATTTTCATCTTCGTAATCATCACCACCACCATCATCATCATCATCATCATTATCATCATCATCATCATCATCATCATCATCATCATCATCTTCATTGTACGAGTAGTTTTCATCATCTTCGTAATTACAACGCGATCACTTAAAGGACATCCCGGTGTTGAAACTTAACTGTTCCAGAAATACTCTTAGAATACCTTGGATTGAATCAATAAAATACGCCGTCTCTACAACGAAGGTTGGCTTGGGTGGATCTCCAACACTGTCTGTCCCTCGCCTTGATTGTACATTCTGAGAGATTGCTGTTCATTCATCTCTTGATGTTATCTTCTGACCTGTATTGTTGTCTATCTCTTGCTCGCTTGCCCACAACCTTACCTTCAAGTAGCCGAAATATTTCACTGTCTCTATTTTATTTCTTTTACCACTTCTCTTTTCATTCGCAGATTCTCTAGAACCTCTGTATGTATATGTGATGATGATGATAATAATAATAATGATGATAATAATCATAATAGTAATAATATTAATATGATGGTAGTGATGATAACTATGAGGATGGTGATGATTATGACAGCAATGATGTGTTGATGGTGGTAATGATGATAATGATAGTATTATGATAGTGATGATAATGATGATGATAATACTGATGATAGTGGTGGTGACAATGATGATCATAATGATGATGATTATGATAATCCTGATGAAGATGATGACAATGATGATAACGATGATAATGATGATGATGATCGTAATGATGATGATGATGATGATGATGATGATGATGATGATGATGATGATGATGATGATCATGATGATGATGATGATGATGATGATGATGATCGTAATAATGATGATTGTGGTATAATAAAACGTCCTTACCCTTTCCTATTTATGGACTCCCTTAAAAATAAACAAACCCTTACAATTACTGTTTAAGTAACTTACTTAATGTAGGAGAAAATAAAACAGCGATAGACTGACCGTGGCACAGCTAAATTTATTTGGCTTGTTTTCTCTCCCTTATCTGGCCAATCCTGGCGAGGGGGAAAACAAAGACTGAAGCGGCCATTTCTAGTCAAGAGAACACACAAGAAAGTCGACCTTTCCCTTCGGGAAAAGGTATTTTGCCTTTTAAAACCATGATTCTCTTCAAGCTATTGGTATGTTATCTACATTAGTAAGATATATTTATTATTACATAAACCAGTATGTTTAATTAAGAATTAGTTACAATTCTCTTAAACCAGGCTGGATGATGTTTACTAAGGAAACACAGGTGGGCGCCACGCTGTAATTTTCCCTATGTCTTCAAATCCCTATGTTAATATCTTTTATAGGCATTATGAACTTATATCTAACTAAATAGTGTTTATAACCTATGAATAGTATGTATACTGTAGTACACATAGAGTATCAACTCTCATGTCAGAAACTCTTTTCAATTTAGGAAAGACTCCTGATTCATACTTCAGAGAAGAAAACTAGTTTCTGCCAATTTCATAGTCCTATGAACAATAACTTCTATGCAATGGAACTATATATCCCTATCAATGCTTAGAAATCTGCAAATAATTTATGTACTGTAGAGATTGGACTTTAAAGAAACATTTTCTCAATGTAGGAGCAGACTCTTGATTTCATACTGCACAAGTAGAGAACTGGTGTCTGCCACTTTCAAATATCCTATATAGTGTAAATGCACTGGTAAGGATGTCTCGGAACTTGTTTTATCCATGCGGGGACATACAAATGATTACGCATATTCCTGACTCTTACTTAGTCAGGGGATAAAATATTTTGCCACATTATAATCTGTAACTTGGAAATATAGTGCTAAATTTTAGTACCATTCTTTTGTTAACAGATTAGTAACCACTCCATATGAGGGTGAACATATAATCATTTCATAAAATAGTGTTAGGGACAGGCCATGTTTGAATATAAATTCATGAACAATGAAACGTGATGTAAATGCATGTTCGGATAGGATTCACTCCGCATCACTCACTGTAGTAGGAACAGAAGCGAAGATTGATGTGAATAAATTGCTTGAATAATAGCAGTCCTTGACAAAATATATCACAGCGACTACTATCCTCATCTGCTGTACGCAGTGGGGGAAAACAATGTATGTTTTAGTTATGGATTAACCCATGAGAAAATCCAAAAACAAAGGCTCCCTGCATCAGCATTATGATTAATTATTATGTAGGATTATCATGTACTTGATATCAGAAAAATGTACATGTATGTTGTTTTTTCTGGTATGAGAATTTTCTTTGTTCTGATTGTTACTTTTTACTGTGGGAATATACATTTTAATGTTGCACCTTGGGATTAGAGGATGTTGATGTAAGAATACATATGTATGTCAGTACTTAAGAAGCCAATGGTGAATAGTCTTGACCTAGTGATGATTATAGTGCCGAAATGAAGACGCGGCATTAGAAACCACAGGGATCCTGTATAGGCTATTCTCTTCAAGAATGAGAGATATAATATCAACATGTTGGATGGACAGAATGACTTCACCCATCCAACATTCCCAGTAACAACAGAACAAAATATAAGTGAGAAAATACCTTACTCACTATGAAGAGTCAGAATGGCTCTACTCAGCAATGAGGGACAGTGGAACATGGACACCCACTCCTTTCCCCTTCTCCCCTTGTTGTTTTGTATTTGTGTTTGTAATTGTGTTGTAAACCTTTTATCATAACACAGTAGGTTAATGCTAGTGTTGTATTCTTTGTCATCCCTTTTCTATAGAAGAGAAGCAGGTGGTGGTTGAATTTGGTGGGACTATATCACTAACACTGGATCCTGGGTCAACAGCCATAAAGTGAATGTCCAAACCATAGTCTGGATCTAGCAATACCTCAATGTTTACTGCGGCGCTCAATAGCTCCATAGCGAGCAACAGATAAATTTGAAGACAACTGACTGGGTGAGTGATTAAGTCCTATGTTAGTAGGAAGATCCAGGATGTACTTCAAGATCTAATAATCTACAAAGATGAACATCAACAAAGTAACTGACAACAGTGACTCGTCAGTTATACGTTTGAGAAGTATCATCTATGGCCTCATCATTCAACAAAATCAGTGAAACTATGGGACAATCCTACAAGTTATTAAAACTAACAACAGTGAGTAATCTTCAACTGTTGGTTGGATTACCAAGTTAATATCCACAATGGATAAGTCTTCGAAAGAACATCTCACAGCTGCAACAAACATAAGGTTCCAGCCATGCAACCCAAGTTCTAGATATGAACACCAACTCAAAATGGTAAGAGACACTGAAACAACTTTATAAGCCAATACAAGCACTTCAGAACCTCTGAACCCTAACACCACCAGATTACCTCAAGGTTCCCAAACCTAACACACACACAAAAAAGACCATATGAAAGCAGTTAGCGGAGTAAATGCCTCTACGCCTGCAACCACAGGAATCACCTGATGGCCTGCAATCCTGGATATGTGTTGGAATAATATTCTTCAGTCTCATGCCTCAGCAGAATCCTGGAATTAATTCCAGATGAACCAAATGAATAACAAGCAGAATTGTATGTCTACACTGAAAGTAAATACTGAATCAGAACTCTGTGCTGGTCCCATGTCAGCCTAAATGCCAATAACGGTGGAATAGGTTATAGACTGATGACTAGGTGGGTGAAAAATCTGTGGGAACAAAATTGAGATTCGGATATTATAAGCCGAGACGCTGAAAGGTAGACATCCTTTTCCTCAGATATGGTGATATAGGGAAGAACCTTAGTCCAAGACCAAAGATGCATCTCCTGAAGGTATGACCAACCCAGGCCTCAATTTCACACTGACACCGAGCCGTTCGCAAAGAAGATTCTTGAATTCAGCTCCACGGAGGAGATATGTGGTGAATTTATTTCCTAGTAGGGATTATACGTCGTTCCGCAACAAACTTCAGTGGACATTAATACATGACTGTGAGTATTTATTGCTGTCACGGATAATTATGGACATTAACTGCTTTGCACGGGAGAAGAATACCCATCCGCAACGCCTAAATGAACACTATAATTAATTAATTTAATTATTAGTATCAACTGTTTTCATGAGTGTTTTTTTCTTCTATGACATGAAAAAGGTAAAGAGTGTTTTACATGGTAATGGTGGACAACTAAAGGTTTATGTTATGATATATCTGTATAATAATTTGACACCCACTCATTATTTTTAAATATGAGAATTGTACATGGTGTCAGAAATAAATGTTGGGTTTCTGCACCTAGACCAATGTGATTTTATCTAGGTACAATGAGTCGAGTTAGCAGAACCAATTTGTGGTTGTTATGTTGTTTGTGATAACACTGTTGTTGTTTTTTTTGGGGTCACTGGGTACTATATTGTATTAATGCAAGAATTCCCATGCCTGTCTGAAAATGCATAGTGTTTATTACACATATATATATATGTAAATGCAGATCTTGAGTTAATACCTGAACTGTTTGTCCAAAAGTGTTGTGTACATCAAGTAAATGTGGTGTCACATAAGTGGTTGTTTATATGTTGTGAGCAATCAATATCCTTCTAGCATCTATAGTTAATTTAAAGGGTGATGAAGTGGGAAGGGAAACCTACACACAGATGCCATTGTTTCAAGGATTGAGCTCTTTCTTCCTGGGATTTGTGGTAAATATTCCTGATCACCCTGCATTCTTACCAGTGACCAGAGAATCAATAATACCCGCTAGACATTTTAACGAATTATTCTCAGGAATTAAAATCCACATCCCACATAATAGTAATAATATTAATATGATGGTAGTGATGATAACTATAAGGATGGTGATGATTATGACAGCAATGATGTGTTGATGGTGGTAATGATGATAATGATAGTATTATGATAGTGATGATAATGATGATGATAATACTGATGATAGTGGTGGAGACAATGATGATCATAATGATGATGATTATGATAATCCTGATGAAGATGATGACAATGATGATAACGATGATAATGATGATGATGATCGTAATGATGATGATGATGATGATGATGATGATGATGATGATGATGATGATGATGATGATGATGATCGTAATAATGATGATGATGATGATGATGATGATGATGATGATGATGATGATGATGATGATGATGATGATGATGATAGTGATAATGATGATAATTACGTTCTTTTGCATTTACTTGCTCATATTGCAGATTAGGAATGAGCACGTATGGGAATATCCCGAGGGCTGTGAGTCGGTTCCTGACTCAACTCTTACTTACTCATCGTTCAAGCTACTACTCCATAATAGTAGCATTAAGTGTAAACAGCACTTCATCATTCACAGTAATTTACTGTTTGCATCTTTACATGTCTACATCCTTAGGCATGCAGTTGAATGCATATTTAGTCAACTACCTTTAATTTTGTTTTAATATAGAAAGAGATAAGTGAAGCGGTTCTGACATCTTGAGATAATGAAGTTAATTGAGCTAGAATTTTGCACCAACAAAACAAAGAAGCTCTAGATATGTTGTGAGCATGAAATCATATCAACTAGCACGTTGTGCCAGCAATCACAGATGCTCTAGCTCAGAGGTTCACAAACCACGGCCCGCGGGTCACTTGTGGCCCGCCAGCTGTCAGAAAGTGGCACGCGATGAATCGTTATTTAATATAATATATTGTAATAATTTCAAAAATGTACTCAGAGCGTCCCGTAATTTACTTTGCTTGTGGTTGTTATGCTCAGATATTATGAAATGCGCCTGTTCAGTTCACAACAAAACGTTATGAAGTTCCCATGTCCCAGCCTTGTCGACCATTCTGAGTGCGCAAGGCGCCATGTTGTCGACTGTTACAACTGTTTAACAGAGTCGATAGTATTGTGTTGAAATTAGATTTTTTTTTTTTTCCAAATAAACATTTACCGTTAAAGCCGATAAACATGTATGTGGAAAATCTAAAATAAAACAATGGTAAAAAGCGAAAATGTGAAGACGTTGTTTTTCGTGAATTCAACGACGATTGGACGGATAAATTTATGTTTATGCCTAGCCGTAGTGGTAAATCAGTTTGCTTAATTTGCGGATTTTGTAAATTGTAAATGTTTATTCATTGGCAATGAATGAATGCAGTGACATTTCTGACACAGCTCAGGTCGCAGTTTTTGTTCTAGCAATAAACGATAATTTTTAAGTCATTGAAGACCTTCTAGGGCTTCAGTCGATGTATGCAACTACCAAAAGGTTGCCATCTGTTTGAAACTCTGAAGTTGTGTGCAGAGAAAAACAACATAGAATGGACCATATTGGACAGTTTCTGCACCGACAATGCTCCGGCTTTGACGGGTAAAAAGTCTGGATGTCTAGCATTATTGGAAACATCATTGAATCATTCACCAAGAAGCTCTGTGTGGAAATAAATTACATCTGAAACATGTCATCGATGTTATTCTGAGATGTGTGAACAAAATTCGAAGTAAGCCGCTGAATAGGCGTGAGTTTAGGTTTCAATCAGACCTGAACTAAGAATACGGTGAGCTGCTGTTACACCGTGATGTCAGATGGCTATCTAAAGGGAAAGTTATGTCACGTTTCTGGGCACTGAAACAATAGTGTCTATCTGTTTCTGTCTGAAATAAATGAATTGCCTCCACAACGGGAATGTTTGCTGAACTGTGACTGGCTTAATGGACTGGCATTTTTGGTGGACATCACGTCTCATTTAAACTCTTTAAATGCGAGGATCCAGGGAAAAAACAAACTATTTACAAATGTGTGCGATGACATTTCTTCATTTAAAATGAGACTACGACTGTTTATCGGACAGCTGACTGAAGGGACTTTAGAGGCGTTTCCACCTCTGAAGACGCTTGTGGTGGAATAGAAATGTAACTTGTTACAGTATAAAGTAAACGTTGAAAGTCTTCTGGATACCTTTCAGTCGAGATTTCAAGAGTTCACAATAGAGGATAATTTTGCCCTCTTCATAAATCCGTTAGTATTTCCTGATGCCAAGCACTGTCAATTACAGCAATACCTTCAGCACAAAATAATTGATTTGAAATGTAATTATGCACTGAGATGTAAATTGTTGGAGCTGCCTGCTTCACCTTCAGCTGATCATATGATTTCATTCTATTGACTATTGCCTGTCGAAGAACATGAACACTTGCGTTCATTCGCCCAGAGATACATTTGTCGTTTTGGTTCGACTTACTGGTGCGAGCAGTCATTTTACGCAATGACCGTTATAAAAAAAAATTAACAAATAACAAGCAACGTCCCAGACTCACCGACAGTAAACTAGTTGCGATTATGACTTCGGGCACGACAGATTTGTGCCCAGACATTGATAAACCAATGAAGAAGAAATGTGACAATGTGAATTCCGAATCGTACTGTGAAGTTATATCGATGCCTCATGATGCAATTCGAAGAAAACATCCAGGACTGCTGACTAGAGGAGTATTGCTTCTTCATGACAGTGCCAGACCACATATGGCTCGATTAACTCAGGAGAAAATTAACCAACTATGGCGGGAAGTTCTGGAACATCCACCTTACAGCCCCGACATAGCCCCTAGCGATTTCCACCTTTTTATTCCACTGAAAACCCACCTTGGCGGGAGACATTTCGCGAAAGACGTGGAAGTTGAATGTAAAACGTAGTTTAGACAACAGAGCAGGCAGTTCTATGCAGCCGGTTTGGGAGGACTGCTAAAACGATGGGATAAGTGCATCAATGTTGGTGGAAATTATATTGACAAATAAAGGGACAATGTATGTATAAAAATAAACTGGTTTCAAGTTGTTATCATATTTAGTGTTTTTCTACAGCCATTTATGACTTACTTATTGACTTCCCCATGTAAGTTGTAAGTAAGTAAATAAGTAGGTAAGTAAGCCAATAAGTAGGTAAGTAAGAAAGTATGTAAGTAGTAAGTAAGTAGTAAGTAGGTAAGTAAGTAAGTGGTAAGTACGTAAACGAACGAACGAACGAAAATCATTATTTTCAAAAGGTTAGGAATTGGGCACGCAGGCCCGTCCGTAAATAAGTAAGTAGGTAAGTAAGTTAGTAAGTAGTGAGTGGTACCTTGCATTCTTGACGGACCAAAGTATGTGAGTTGGAATTTGGCCAAAATGCCATCACAATGCCTGGGCAGAGATTCAGAGAACATGCGATGCATAAGCTGCATGTTCCCTCTCTCGGCCTTGCCTTGTTTATTCCAGAGGAATGGATAACCAGTACGTCTGGAACAAGGTAGGCTGCAGACGCTGGCGGCTCAGCGTAAAACCTCCGAGACCTCGCCTCCACAAGCAGGTGGCGAGCGGTGGCCAGACCCTGACAACCATGGAACTTGACTTAGAGGCGTTCAGCCAAGTCCCACAGGTAAGTACGTAGTAAATAGGTAAGTAAGTAAGTTGTAAGTACGTAAATAAGTAAATAGGTAAGTAAGTTAGTAAGTAGTAAGTAAGTTGGTAAGTAAGTAAATAAGTAGGTAAGTAAGTAAGTAAGTGGGTAAGTAAGTAAGTAAGTAGGTAAGTAAGTAAGTAAGTAAGTAAGTAAATAAGTAGGTAAGTAAGTAAGTAAGTGGGTAAGTAAGTAAGTAAGTAAGTAAGTAAGTAAGTAAGTAAGTAGGTAAGTAAGTAAGTAAGTAAATAAGTAGGTAAGTAAGTAGGTAAGTAAGTAAGTAGGTAAGTAAGTAAGTAAGTAGGTAAGTAAGTAAGTAAGTAAGTAGGTCAGTAAGTAAGTAAGTAAGTAAGTAATGGTGTCAGGTCTTAGTCAGATATGACTGAGCTACCGTATAACAGTAGACGGTACTACCTGGTTTCTGTTAGCGCTGAACGTTGGGCGGCGCTTACCAAACCTGACACCCCACATTGTGCCAACGGCTTCGGGCGGAAGAGCGCAATTGGGAGGGTACAAGCCTTACCCTGGTGCGAGGAAATGCAAGCTAAAGACACAATGTCATGGCAGGGCAGACCAGGCCCTAAGCCTTGGTTGGCGACTGGTCTAGGATCGAAGCTCCGACAGGCGGACAGTTAGAACATTGCTTTGCTGATCCGGCAGCTTCTGCAGCTTGTCTTGTTCCAGATGTAGGGGTGTTACCTTTCCTCTGGAGTAAACTAGGCAGGCCGAGAGAGGGATCATGCTGCATGGGCAACACATGATCTCTATATTTTAGCCCAGGCTTTGTGCTATGGAGAGGCAATAACTCCATCCCTGGTCTTAACTGGTCTCGGAATCAAAGCGAGAGGCAACTGTTACGGGTTATAAGTCCTTGTCAGTTGGCGTAGACATGGGGCGCCACGCGTTGCCTCTGACGGTGGGAGACACCTATAGGTGTCACTGATCAGCTACCGCCCGCCTCAAGCTGGGCAGCCCCCAGCCAATTGGGTGCTGATCCGCCACAGCCTGCCTGCTTCAATGGGTGCTTGGGGCTAGGACAAAATCTGAATCGCAGGCTGTAAAACCAATGCACCAGGTACAAACAAAAATAAAAATAGAAACCTCAAGCTACGGCTTGCAACCTGGAACGTGAGAACCATGTGTCCAGGATTTTCCACTGACTTGACCAATATTGACGATGTGAGAAAAACGGCTGTGATTGATGCCGAACTCAATCGTCTAAACATTGATATTGCTGGCCTGCAGGAGACTCGCCTCGCTGAGGAAGGGTCACTCAGGGAAAACAACTACACCTTTTTCTGGAAGGGTAGAGGGCAGGCAGAAAAAAGGCAACACGGTGTGGGCTTTGCAGTGAAGAATTCGCTACTGGGAATGATTGAAATTCCAGCAGGAGGAAATGAAAGACTATTATCCCTGCGCTTGGCAACCTCTTGTGGGTTTGCCACCATTATTACTGCATATGCACCGACACTCGATTCCTCTGATGATGTGAAGGATTCGTTCTATGAGGAGTTAGACTCCGTGATCAAGGCAGTTCCAAAATCTGACTACATTTATATGCTCGGTGATTTCAATGCTCGTGTGGGCAAGGACTCGAGTTCATGGCCAGTGTGCCTTGGAAAATACAACATCGGTCGCATGAATGAAAATGGGCAAAGGCTGCTGGAGCATTGCACCAGTAATGACCTATGTATTACAAACTCCTTTTTTAAAACAAAAGAGATGCATAAGGTCACATGGAAACATCCAAGATCCGGCCATTGGCACCAGCTGGACTTCATCATCACACGGAGACAACATCTGAACCATATATCATTGACTCGTAGTTACCACAGTGCTGACTGTGATACGGATCATTCTTTGGTTGTTGCAAGGGTTAGACTGAGACCAAAGAGAATCTACACAGCTAAACACAAATCTAGCCTCAGGATTAATATTATTAACACTCATGATCCTGAAAAGTGCTTTCAGTTTCAACAGCAACTTGAAGACGCTTTCACTGATACACCAGAAAATTGTACAGTAAATGAAAAGTGGGGTCAAATTAAGGAAACTCTTTATAAAACTGCCGTAGGGGTTTACGGCACTGTGGATCATAAGAGGCAGGACTGGTTTGCGGCCAACAGCGAGACTCTGCAGCCCTTGATTGATAAGAAGAAGAAAGCTCTCTTAAGAAACAAGGAAAGACCAACGCGTAACACTCTGAGTGAGCTTAGGCAAGCTAGGAAGGATGTGCAAAAGGCTGCCAGGCAGTGTGCAAATGATTATTGGATCAAGTTATGTGAGTCCATTCAAATCGCAAGTGATAAGGGAGACATAAGAAGCATGTATGAAGGAATAAAGAAAGCCTGCGGTCCAGTGATCAAAAGAAGTGCACCATTGAAAACCTTGACTGGAGAAATCATCACTGATAAGAAACAGCAGATGGACAGATGGGTAGAGCACTATTTGGAGCTTTACTCAAGTGAGACCAAACTAGCGGATGATGCCCTCAACGCCATAGAGGCTCTACCAACTCTTGACCACCTGGACACACTTCCCACCATAACAGAAGTTAAGTGTGCTATAAATGAACTTGCATCTGGCAAGGCTCCAGGTAAGGATGGGATTCCAATAGAGGTTATCAGGAGTGGGCAAGACACACTCACTATACAGATCCACCAGCTAATAGAGCTATGCTGGCGTGAAGGACAAGTCCCACAGGATTTCAAAGATTCAAGCATCATAACACTGTACAAGAACAAGGGCGATCGGAGCGACTGCAACAACTATAGGGGTATCTCACTTCTGTGTATTGTTGGAAAAGTATTTGCCAGAATTGTTCTGCGCAGACTTCAAGTCCTAGGAGATCAAGTCTACCCCGAATCACAGTGTGGCTTTCGACAGAACCGGTCTACCACTGATATGATATTCTCATTGCGACAAATGCAAGAAAAATGCCGTGAACAGAATCAACCACTGTTTATTGCCTTCATCGACCTCACAAAGGCATTTGATTTGGTCAGTCGTGAGGGTCTGTTCAAGGCACTAAAGAAGATTGGCTGCCCACCAACTCTTCTGTCCATTGTGGAATCGTTCCACACAGGCATGAAGGGTATAATCAAGTTTGATGGTGCAACTTCTGAAGAATTTGAAATCAAGAGTGGAGTTAAGCAAGGTTGTGTACTAGCTCCCACCCTCTTTGGAATATACTTTTCACTTCTACTGAAATATGCATTTCATGATCAGGATGGTGGTATATACATTCACTCACGCTCAGATGGCGGCCTCTACAATGCTCAGAGATTGAAGGCTAAGACCAAAATTAGGAGGGTACTGATCAGAGAGTTGCTTTTTGCAGATGATGCTGCAGTTACGACCCACTCTGAGGAAGAATTGCAATGTCTACTATCTGCATTCTCCAATGCTTGTTCTGAATTTGGTTTAACAATTAGCAAAAAGAAGACACAGATTATGTCACAAGGTGCACATGGGGTACCATCAATCTTTATTGACGACGCCGAACTAGAGATAGTAGACCATTTTACATATCTAGGATCAGTAGTAAATAGCAAATTATCCCTAGATCAGGAAATCAACATCCGGATTGGTAAGGCAGCAACAACAATGAACAGGTTAAGAAAAAGAGTCTGGGAGAACAGGAAGCTTACTGCCAAAACAAAAGTCCTTGTCTATCAAGCCTGTGTCCTTAGTACTCTTCTCTATGGCAGTGAAACCTGGACAACTTACTCACACCAAGAGAACAACTTAAACAGCTTTCATATGCGGTGTCTGCGAAGAATTCTTGGTATTAAGTGGCAAGACAAAATCACAAATACTGAAGTATTGGAAAGATCAGGTTGTGTGACAGTTTATTCCATGCTCAGTCTTCGTAGACTTAGATGGATAGGACATCTTAGGAGGATGGATGATGGTAGAATACCAAAGGATATCTTTTTTGGTGAATTACAGATGGGTAAGAGATCTCAGGGTCGGCCTCTACTACGATACAAAGATGTGTGTAAGCGGGACATGATTGATACAGGCATTGATAATGCACATTGGGAGCAAGTCGCCGCTGAACGTGTTGCATGGAGGGCAAATATCAGAAATGGAATAAAGTCAAAGGAGAAAATTATTGCAGAAAAGTCACACACCAAGCGTTTGAGACGTAAGATGGTGCATGATGGTGGAAATGACCACGTGTTCACATGCACCCACTGTGAACGGACATTTACAGCGCAAATTGGCCTTATCAGTCACACTCGCTACCGCCATAGTTAAAAGTTATTATGCCTTTTTAAAGCACAAACTATCGTCTGTCAAGACGGCAAGGTGCCAATGAATGAATGATGATGAATGAAGTAAGTAAGTAAGTAAGTAGGTAAGTAGGTAAGTAAGTAAGTAAGTAAGTAAGTAGGTAGGTAAGTAAGTAGGTAAGTAAGTAGGTAGGTAAGTAAGTAAGTAAGTAAGTAAGTAGGTAGGTAAGTAGGTAAGTAAGTAGGTAAGTAAGTAGGTAAGTAATTGGGTAAGTAAGTAAGAAAAGTAGGTAAAGTAAGTAAGTAAGTAAGTAAATAAGTAGGTAAGTAAGTAGGTAAGTAAGTAAGTAGGTAAGTAGGTAAGTAAGTAAGTAAGTGGGTAAGTAAGTAAGTAAGTAGGTAAGTAAGTAAGTAAGTAAGTAAGCAAGTAAGTAAGTAAGTAAGTAAATAAGTAGGTAAGTAAGTAAGTAAGTGGGTAAGTAAGTAAGTAAGTAGGTAAGTAAGTAAGTAAATAAGTAAGTAAATAAGTAGGTAAGTAAGTAGGTAAGTAAGTAAGTGGGTAAGTAGGTAAGTAAGTAAGTAAGTAGATAAGTAAGTAAGTAAGTAAGTAAGTAGGTAAGTAAGTAAGTAAGTAAGTAGATAAGTAGGTAAGTAAGTAAGTAAGTAAATAGGTAAGTAAGTAGGTAAGTAAGTAGGTAGTAAGTAGGTAAGTAAGTAGGTAAGTAAGTAGGTAATAGGTAAGTAGTAAGTACGTAAGTAAGTATGTAAGTAAGTAGGTAAGTAAGTAGGTAAGTAAGTAGGTAAGTAAGTAGGTAAGTAAGTAAGTAGGTAAGTAAGTAAGTAAGTAGGTAAGTAAGTAAGTAAGTAAGTAAGTAAGTAAATAAGTAGGTAAGTAAGTAGGTAAGTAAGTAAGTAGGTAAGTAGGTAAGTAAGTAAGTAAGTAGGTAAGTAAGTAAGTAAGTAAGTAAATAAGTAAGTAGGACTGTAAAGACCCTGTCCCACGCCTTACGTTGCAATGGTTATATGGTGCTAGACGCAAATTTGTAAAGACGGCTCTGCACTCGGTGGATGATGGGGTCATCATCACGCCGCTAGACTTTACTTCCCAACCATTTCACGGTACCTATTCTAGGCTGTTCGACCAGGGAACCCACGTCAACTTTACAAATTCGAGTCCGCCTAAGTGTGGATCGAACCCCTGCCCACCTCCCCCGGCCCGGCAAGCAAGTGTCTAGCCACTACACCACCACAGCACCAGTAACATACATAAGCTGGCACTGTGGCTTGGGTTTGTGAACGCCGTTCACAATACCCAGACGTATGAAGTCGAGGCTTCGAACTCAACTTTTTCAAAAATAATTTGTTTAGGGCTCGTGGTTTCTTCAGGGGCCAGAGCCGCCCCATGAGTCCCCCCCCCCACCTCTTTTTTCCCACCCACCCCCCCCCCCCCCCCCCGTCCCTGTATGTCAGGTGATCATACCCAGCCCCTGGTAAGATCAAGTGCAGAGATACCACGCTTTGATCTTAGCCAAAAGGCTGCAGTCAATGGGAACATAAATTTTTGCGTTGATTTCGATGGAGTGGGCAGCGGTCGTTCAAAACCAAATGGCAAACTACTGAAAGTAAAACCTGCCTACTAAATCACATACAGTCAATAAATTCTGGGGTTGATTGCACCGTCCTGTAAATGGCTTGCAACTAACTTCAATACCTAAATACAAGAACCATTTTATCTTTATAAAGAGATTCAATTTTGCTGATTCACTGCACGTGCTGCACTGCAGTGCATCTGACATGCAAATACCATCCCTAATTTAAACACATACAACACAAAAAGATCAATTTATAAATGGTTTCCTTCGATCCAGTAAACAGAGAAAGGGAGACAATTTAGCTAATACAATCCTGATACCGCATACAGGAACGACAACCCAAATAGGCTGCATTACTGTAAATATATTGATGGATAGGGAATCATTTAGACATGTTGAAGAACTAAAGATAATGTACAGTTGATAGAATATAATATGCATGCATACCAGCACACATAATTACATATGTAAGTAAGCAAGCAAGCATGTAAATAACTACGTAACTAAGCATACAAGCAGCTCCGTGAGCAAGCATGTAAGTAATGAAGCGAGCAAGGATGTAAGTAATGAAGTGAGCAAGGATGTAAGTAAGTAACTGAGCAGGGATGTATGTAATGAAGTGAGCAAGGATGTAAGTAATGAAGTGAGCAAGGATGTAAGTAATGAAGTGAGCAGGGATGTAAGTAATGAAGTGAGCAAGGATGTAAGTAATGAAGTGAGCAGGGATGTAAGTAATGAAGTGAGCAAGGATGTAAGTAATGAAGTGAGCAAGGATGTAAGCAATGAAGTGAGCAGGGATGTAAGTAATGAAGTGAGCAAGGATGTAAGTAATGAAGTGAGCAAGGATGTAAGTAAGTAACTGAGCAAGGATGTAAGTAACCAAGCGAGCAAGCATGTAAGTAGGTAACTAAGTGAGCATGCATGTAAGTAAATAACCACGTAATCAAGCGTGTCAGTAACAAAGTGAGCATGCAAGTAGTAAGTAACTATGTGATCAAGCTATTAAGTAAGTAACTAAGTGACGAAGCATGTAAGTAACTACGTGATCACGGATGTAAGTAACTAAATGAGCAAGCGTGTAAGTAAGTAACTACGTGATCAAGGATGTTAGTAATTAACTAATTGAGCAAGCATGCAAGTAAGTAATTATGTGATCAAGTATGTAAATACCTAAGTGAGCCAGCATGTGAGTAACTATGTGGTCAAGTATGCACGTAACCAAGTGATCAAGCATGTAAGTAAGTAACTAAGCGATCAAGCATCCATCCATCCATCATGTGCCATGCCGGTAAGCGTGGGCGGTCATGTTTTGCCATCTCACTCGATCACCACAGTCGTGGATCAGCTCTGTGTTTCTGTCTCGACCATGCCACGAGGCCAAGCCATCCAGGTATTTGTTTCTAGGTCTTCCCCTTGGTCTGTTCCCTTCGATCTTACCAGTTGTCACCAAGTTCTCCAATTCATTTCTTCTCATATCATGCCCAAAAAATTGTGACTGTCTGCGTCTAATATCTCTAATCAGTTTACGATCTTCATTTGTTTCTTGAAGGACTTGTTCATTTGGTTTTTTGCCTGGGTGTCCATTGGGTAAAAAAATTTTTTTTTTT
>JACEFZ010022807.1:0-24353 GCA_014155875.1 Cepaea nemoralis
GAGAAAAGGGAAAGAGAGAGAGAGAGAAGAGAGAGAGAGAGACAGAGATTGGAAATGTGCCCACGACACGTCCCCGATGTATGCGGGGTCGGTCGGTCCACAAATACGAGGCTTCACTCATACTGTTCCCTATGAAATAGAGCCAGTAAGGTTGATTGTTATACAACGTATTTGAGGATCAAATCACCCTGTGGTAGTGTCCTTGGGGCTGTGTAAAATCAGACCACCAGCAATATAGTTAGAATAGGTAGGCACAGAGAAGCAAGATGGAAGAGAGAGAGAGAGAGAGAGAGAGAGAGAGAGAGAGAGAGAGAGAGAGAGAGAGAGAGAGAGAAAGAGAGAGAGAGAGATTGGAAAAGTGCCTACGACACGCCACCTGATGCATGCGGGGTCGATCGGTCTACACATACGAGGCTTCACTCATACTGTACCCTATGGGATAGAGCCAGTAAGGTTGATTTTTATACAACGTATATGAGGATCAAACCCCCCAGTGGTTGTGTTATTGGGGCTGTGTAACATCAGACCATACCTGTTTGAACTCTATATATGAACCTATATTGTGCAAAGTCAGTAACATTTTGTATGATCTAAACACAATTTTATGTGCAAATTCTATATGAACTTATTTTGTGGGAACTTTATATGGCCTTAATATATCGTACAAACTCTATATGACCTCCCGTTGTGCTATAGAAGAGTGCTACCTAAGTAAACATATCATATCAGCATCACAGCCTAGGATTCTGAGATAAGTAGCACATCTTTTTCATCATCTTTTCATTGTTCTCATATTTTCATTCCCCCCCCCCCCCCCCCCGCATGTTTATATGTTGTGTTTTGTGAATTTGTTTGCTGATGTTGTTTACTTTCAATTACAACTCCAAGAGATGGAAACATTTAAGGCAACAACTGGGGCAGAGAGAAAGAATGAGACAGAAAGATTGAGACAGAAAATGACATAGGATGAGAAATGCAGAACAATGCAGAAATAAAATGAGACAGATAAAAAGACAGACAGAGAATGAAACAAAGAGAATGAGACAGACAGACAGAGAATTAGACAGACAGAGAATTAGACAGACAGACAGAGAGAATTAGGCATAGAATGAGAAAGGCATAACAAGACAGAAATAAAATGAGACAGATAGAGAATAAAACAGATATAACGAGATTCTGCTCGTAGAAAAACCAAGAAGTAAGGCAAATTAACTCATTGGACAAATGGCACCAATACTAAAGAACAAACATGTATCAATAACTACTAAGAAAGCACTTTACAACACAATCTTCCTACCAACTCTCTGCTACCAATGCCAAACCTGGACAATGACAGAAAAAGAGAAAAGAAAAATCACAACAACAGAAATGAGGTTTCTGAGAAGAATACTCAACGTATCAAGAAGAGATAAGATCAGAAATGAAGAAATCCGGACTAAAGTAGGGGTTAAAGCTGCTCTAGATTTTATTAGAAAGCAGCAAGTCAAATGGTTTGGCCATGCAAGTAGGCTACCAGTCAACAGCATGCCACAACAAGCAATGATGTACAGACCAGATGGAAACAGAGGAAGAGGCCGACCACGTAAACGTTGGACTGAGGGAATAACAGAATCCACGGGAATGTCGATATACGAAGCCCATAACCGGGCACTCTCACGAAGTTTATACTTCACCTCGACACCGCAAGGTACAAGAGGAACATGATGAGATGAGATGAGATGAGATGAGATAACGAGAGAGAGAGAGAGAGAGAGAGAGAGAGAGAGAGAGAGAGAGAGAGAGAGAGAGAGAGAGAGAGAGAGAGAGAGAGAGAGAGAATTAGATAGATAGAGAAAGTGACATAATTCCATAATGACAAGAAAAGACATCAGTTAATAGAATCCGAGTTATGTAATGGCTTCATCTTCCCAAGACACTTCCTGGAACCCATCTAGGCAGGATCCTCCTGGGAGTCCAGGATGATTGTAAAGACCCACCTCCACGCCAAACTGAACCCACGACCCCTGGTTGGCAGGCCAGTGTGTTAGCCACTGCGATTTCCCAGCCACAAGGATCCACAGATTGATATATGATACATAGTGACTCCCCAGCCACAAGGATCCACAGATTGATATATGATACTCTGCGACCCCCCAGCCACAAGGATCCACAGATTGATATATGATACACTGTGATTTCCCAGCCACAAGGATCCACACATCGATATATGATACACTGTGACTCCCAAGCCACGAGGATCCACAGATTGATATATGATACTCTGCGACTCCCCAGCCACAAGGATCCACAGATTGATATATGATACACTGTGATTTCCCAGCCACAAGGATCCACACATTGATATATGATACACTGTGAGTCCCAAGCCACGAGGATCCACAGATTGATATATGATACTCTGCGACTCCCCAGCCACAAGGATCCACAGATTGATATATGATACACTGTGATTTCCCAGCCACAAGGATCCACACATCGATATATGATACACTGTGACTCCCAAGCCACAAGGATCCACAGATCGATATATGATACACTGTGACTCCCCAGCAACAAGGATCCATAGATTGATATATGATACACTGTGACTCCCCAGCCACAAGGATCCACAGATTGATATATGATACACTGTGACTCCCAAGCCACTAGGATCCACAGATTGATATATGATACATTGTGACTCCCCAGCCACAAGGATCCACAGATTGATATATGATACACTGCAACTTCTCAGCCACAAGGATCTACATATTGATATATGATGCACTGACTCCCCAGCCACAAGGATCCACAGATCGATATATGATACACTGTAACTCCCCATCCACAAGGATCCTGTCGTGAAGTGCCGCCTTAACATCCCAGAATATTTTCTCAGTCTCCAAATTTGAGAGGCCAAATTGAGAAAGAATGAATTAATCACGCTACTTCAAGGCTATCTAGTCGTGAGGTAAGATTATTCACAAAAAGCCTCTAGCCATGACGTAAGCTTGCAGATGGCAAGTAAAATGGGCTACTTGAGACGGACACAACTAGATAATTTAAATTAGTCTACACCTTAGAAAACTGCTGACCCAGACGGGCTATGACACCACACAGACGCATTGGCACCTTCTTGCCCAGGTAGACCCTGGCTGAATCAACAATGAACTGGGCCAGTGAGTGTAATTAAAACCGACCAGGCATGACACCTGATAAGCATAGGTAGGAAATCGCCCAGGTGTGAACAACATTGACACAGGGGGAAGATAATAGCCCCAGGGCGGTAAACAAGCCCCTTCCACTCTGACTGGCAGACTCAGGGAGGTGTGAACCAGGTCTGATAAGACAATTAACACTGAGCCTGTGGACTTGGGACCAGACAGAGAGGAGCAAGGTGTGATGGCCAGGTTGCAGTGATAAGGGCAATTACTGTCAGGAGGAGATAAGAAGAATTTATGACGGGAATGCCAAGGAGATAATAGGGTCTGCTTGACTCAGCTTAAATAAGGGTCCCTAGCCAGTATTTTTAGATCTGGCTAAAGCATATAACCAATGCTGGAGAAAAGCAGCTCTGATCAAAATCAACAAAATAGGGATAATAGGCAGGACATATCGATATATCGAAAACTTCCTACAGAACAGAAGCTTCACCGTACGAATAAAAAACGAGGAATCCAGAACCTATGAGCAAGAAAACGGAATACCACAGGGATCGGTAATATCACCAACAATATTCACAATATTAGTAAATGACCTAGATGAAGAAAAGCTAGAAGACAGGATAGGGATATCGCAATTCGCCGACGACTGTGCAATATGGAGAAGCGGAAGACACATAAAAACCACAAGAGACCGACTACAACGGCAACTAAACAGAATTGCCAAATGGATGGAAAAATGGGGCTTCCAGATCAACACAGACAAAACGGTCAGTATGATATTCAACGCGAAAAGAAAACGAAACTACACGGACGGGGACATCAAGATCCAAGGGAAGAATATAAAGAGAACAAAAAACACAAGATTCCTCGGGATGACACTAGACGAACAACTAAGTTGGAGAAAACATATAGACCAGACAGTCGAAAAAGGCAAAAAGACAATAAATATTCTAAGAGTAATTAAAGGCAGTGGATGGGGAGCCCATACAAAACGATGCTAATGCTATACAAATCTCTGATCAGAGGAAGAATAGAATACGGAAGCATAGTATACGATGCTGCACCGGAACACAACAAACAAAGACTGGACTCAATACAGAACCAAGCGCTGGGCATTATCCTAGGAACAGGCAAGCAAACACCAAGGGAAGCCCTAGAGGTAGCACTAGGAGTACTTCCACTACAACTGAGAAGAAAGCAATTAGTGTACAACTACTGGATGAAGGCTGCGAAAGATACAAGACACCCCGCGTTCAGTGCATTCGAAGAAAACAGAAGCAAATGGGGAGGAATACCCATACAAAAGACACAAACACCAGCAGGATGGACAGCTGCACAAGAGATGAACGCGGACGAGAAACTAGCGAGGGCACTGGCACGAACGAAAGTTCACAGACAAACAACACCCCAATGGGAGCTAGAACTACCATTGACGGATACGACACTCGCGAGCATAATTAGTAAATCAACAGAGGACAGGGAAGCCAAAGACATAGCGGAGGAATACATAAGACAAATAAGCACGGACAACCTCACTATCTACACAGACGGGTCAAAGAACGAAAATGGGGAGGTAGGGGCAGGAGTAGTAGTACCATACCGGAACATCCAAAAGGAGTACAAAATAACAGACAATACATCGGTATACACGGCAGAACTAGTAGGTATTATGAAAGGACTAGAAATAGCAACAGAGAACCCCCCTATAAAACTAACTATTCTGACGGACTCACTATCTGCAGTACAAGCGCTAGGCAACCATTCTAAAGTGAACAGACAAGACCTGAAAGAGAAAATACTAACACTAACAACAAAACTAAGAAGTATGGGATGCCAGGTCACAATTGTATGGATACCAGCACACAGAGGGATAACTGGCAATGAGAGGGCAGACAGGGCCGCAAAACGCGGGACAAGCAGCCAGAATATAGTAAATACAGGACTCGGCATTCTGGAGGCAAAAAGCATTATCAAACAACAAGTAATCGACAAATGGAAACAACAATGGAGAGACAGCAATAAAGGACGACACGCCTACCACATGCTCAGAGAACCAAGTTTGAAAAGTCAAGTGAAAGACAACACAAAAATACCAACGTACAAGAAACTATGGAGATTGAGAATCGGGAACTGGAAAGATAAAATCACCCGACCACTTTGCATTGATTGCCTGGAGGAAAACACCATAGAACACTACCTACTATCGTGCACAGCCTATGCCCAGGAACGCAGGGACCTAGTAGAATACTTCCAAACAAGAAATACTACGATGACGATGAAGGAATGCCTACAGGTGGAAGGCGACAAAGAAGTACAAAAGCTTACAAAACAATTCATTGCAAGAACAGGGAAAGAAATATAACCAGCATAAAATAAAGCCAACAGCAAAATAAAAATACAGTGAGGAAACACTCGACCACACGAAAACCAGACAATAGGAAATATATAGGGATGCATTAAAACTCTCAAATAGCGGACAATAGAGAGACGAAACGACCCTCTTCGACGCGGGAGACAAGGAGAAGGGTGGAAATTGCCCCAACGATGGAGAAGACGATGGGAAACCTCCCTGACGATGGATAAGAGGGACGTGCAGGAAACCCCTCCGGCGCGGGACAAGAGGAGACGGTAGGAAACCTCCCCAACGATGGACAAGAGAGACGATACAATCCGACCCCTATGCTTGACAAAAAACCGTTGAACCAAGAAAACAAGCCCAGACGATAACAGGCGCCCCCCCCCCCCTCCCCAGGACAAGCCCAAGAAAACAGATGAAAAAAGACAGCTCCTCCCCAGCCCCCAAGGTCAGCTCCGGAAAAGAAGACACCAAATGAGAGGGATGGGCAAACCGATAATGATAGCAGACACACCAGCAACAACGACAAAAGCAAAAAGGATGGCAAAAAAGAGGAACTCGGCCAGACAGGCAGTAATAGAAGCTGTCTAACGCACAAAAGACCATAAAACCTATACCGCACTATGAACCACCACAACTATAACCAACGTCATTGAGACGGGTTGAACGAGGTGGAAAGTTTCTTTTTTTTTCGACAAATCGGAATTGTTTTATGTTAGATTAAGTCTGACTTCAGAACAGGTAGGCAGCCAGCTCAATGCTTGTAGTCATATGTAGGATTTCTTAGTAACTATGCAACAGTCGTTTAGACATATGAACTTTCAGTCTATATCTGATCTAGGTTATTTCAAGAACTATCATTGTCATAGGTTACTTGAGTGTTTTTTCTAAGTTCTGTGTTCTTCTTCTTCTTCTTCTTCTTCGTTCATCCGGAGTTTTTTTTCGGACGTGATTGCGTTGTGCCTGTTTACAGCAGAGCTGCGTTCTTGCGCCGTTAGGCCGACACATCCGACTTCTGCGGGCATTTGTTGACCGGGTTAACCTTCCCGGGGGTTTCTTAGGACGTTAGACTCTCACTGTTGTGTTATCTCCCATCCCAGCTGGCCCATATAGAACAGCCAAAGGCATCCTGGTCGGCCCTCAAGGGAAGGCAGGGGCAGACCATGGGCATTCCCCGCCATCCAAGGAGGCTTCCATAATTGCAGAGCCATCACACAGCGCTCTGGTACTGGGCTCACCCAAGGAATCGTCACGTCCTGCACATGGCTGCTTAGCCTCACTTCCGTATATTGGGCCTTCCGTTCACCATAGGCTGTTCTTCCAGAAGCCAGAAGAATGCAGTTTGCAGATGACATCCACACAGTGAGCTTTCGATTCGGACTTTCCACGTAATGGATTTGCTATCCAAGCAATATTCCATTTTGTGCCACTAGGACACTTTTTCCACCTTTTTTGAAGCCCACACAGTGAGCTTTTGATTCGGACTTTCCACGTAATTGATTTGCTATCCAAGCAATATTCCATTTCATGCCTCTGGGAGACTTGTGTAACCGACATGCCTGTGGTATGAAGTGTGGCAGTCTAAATACTTCTTCATGTACATTTAAATGTCAACCTGAATACAGTTAAAGTAAGCTGCAGTCGACTTGAGCTTGTTGATATTTCCATAGAGCTTGTCCTCGAATGAAGCAGGTGTGGGCCAAAATATCTTTCTCTGTTCTGCATATATTGGGCACTCTTGCAGCAAATGTTTAGCTGTCATTTTACCAGTTCCACAATTACATTCATCTGTATCTCCTATCTTTAGTTTGTTGAACAAGTGGTATTTCAACCTGTTGTGTCCTGTGCGGAGTCTGAAGATTGCTACTTGTTCTCTTCGGTCGAGTTTGTAATATGCATCATCCTTCTGGTGGCCTGGATGCTCTGATTCCCATTTGGTTCTATAAGTGCTTTTTATCAACCTCTTTGCCTCATTATAGGTTATGTCTATGTCAGGCTGTGGTAGTCGTCCGCCCTCTTTTGCCAGTCTGTCAGCCTCTTCATTTCCAGGTATACTGCAATGTGATGGGATCCACTGTATTACAACTTTTTTGGATTTCTGGCATAGACCATGGAGTGCTGCTCTTAGGTCAGCTATTTCTGTGCTGTTATTGCTCTTCAGTATTGAGACAGCTGACTTTGCATCTGTAAAGATAGCTATTTGCGTCTCTTTATTTTCCTCCATCAAGAGCATTTCTGCTGCAGTTTTCAGAGCCTCTACCTCCGCTTTGAAGTTACTTGAAAACTTTCCAGTTGCCACTGAATGTGTTTTTTTCACTCCATTTTTTAAATTTAGGAGAATTCCTCCTCCTCCATTCTCTACTGAATTTTTGGCTGATCCATCTGTATATGCATGGGTCCAATTGCTGCTTGGGTAATGTTCTTTTATGTAGTTTAGGGTTATTTCTCTTCTTTCGGTTTCATGCTGAGTGTTCTTTTTCTCAATACCAGGAATGTTTTCTATCATCTCAGGCAGTTGCTGCTGTCTCCAAGCTGGGAACTTGTCTGCATTGTAAATGGGTTTGACTGTTGATATGTTAAGTATGGGATCTGCCCTAATCTTTCGTTTTGCAGTTTCTACAAAGTTGCTACGCTTCAGTCTTCCCTTTCCAAAACCACTAAACCTTTTATACATAGGGTGGTCTGTCAATCTTCTAAATTTTTCTAGCTTGTTGCTGGGCTCTGCTATCTCTTCTATCCTGCATTGGTTGTAAACAAGTGATCTTTTCTAATTCATTAATAGGCGTTGTCTTCAGGCTTCCAGTTATGATTCGCATTCCTTGATTTTGGACTCTACTTATTTTGTTAAAGTTTGACTTAGCTGCTGTTGCCCAAGCTGCAATGCCATATTCCAGTACTGGCCTCACCCGTCCAGTATATAACTTCTTGAGAACTTTCTCATCTGCTCCCCACGTTGTACCAGCAAGCTTTTTCATGATTGCCATTCTTTGCCTTGCTCTTGTTCGATTTTTCTCAACCTGTGTCTTCCATGTCAGGCGACGATCAAAGGTGACTCCTAGATAGTTTGGATTTTCTTCATGGCGCAATATTTTTCCATTCAATACCAGCTTAGGTTGCTGAGTTTTAGTTGAGAGGGAGAACACTGTGCATGTTGTTTTCTCCTCACTTATCTTCACTAGCCATGATTTTGACCAGTCCTCTAGCGCTAATAGGGCTTGCTGTATTCTGCTGTTAGCTGTACTAATATATTCTTCAGATGTCCATATGGCTAGGTCATCTGCAAAGGATGATGTGTGTACTCTGGCTGGAAAATTTTCGTGATGTCGTTTATATATGCTAGGAATAATGTTGGTGAAAGAACTCCTCCTTGGGGGACACCTTGCTCCAACAGCATCATTTTGCTGGTTTGTCCTTGTACTTTTGTCCTGGCAGTTCTGTTCTCAAGGTAGTGGCTGATCCATTTGTACATTTTCCCACAAACATGCATTTTTTGCAGCTTTTACTTTCAGTCCTTCCTTCCATACTTTATCAAATGCTTTGTCTAAATCTATCCAGACCGCTAGTGTGTGCTTTTTCTCTTGGAAGGCATCCTCTATTTCCTGAGCTATATAGGTTATTTGATCTTCAGTGGATCTGTACTTTCTGAATCCTGCTTGGTGAGGTGTTAAGAGTTGGTTTTCTTCCAGATGCCATGTTAGCCTGCCATTGATAATGCGTTCCATTAATTTTCCTACACAGCTAAGAAGACTGATAGGTCGATAGCCATTTGGTTCTTCCAGGTCTTTTCCTTTCTTTGGGACTGGTATTAGTATAGCTTCCTTCCATGCCTGTGGGACTATTCCCCTCTTCCAGCTGTAATTTAGGACTGCTAGTAGTTTCTTTTTTGCCTTAGTGCCTAGTCCTATTAGCATTTCATTTGTGATTCCATCCTTTCCTGGTGATGTCTTCTTTTTTAGGGTATTCATTGCCTGTTCCATTTCTTCCATTGTTAGATTTGCCATCATATATTCTGCTGCTGTCTCTGTATATCTATGATGTATCTGTTTATCTTTGATTGCTTTCTTCTGTTCGGCTGTAATATCAATGTGGTTTGCACTGGCATAGTGTTCCATTAGTGCATTTGCAGCCTTTTTTCCTGTAAGCAAGGCATTTCCTTGTTTGTTATTTGTTTGTTTCTAGGTCCTTCATTGTTCATGGCTTTCACTAGTTTCCATAGTTTGTTTCCATCCCTGTCAAAATTAAGGTTTTCTGTTTTTTTTCTCCAACAATCTCTTGTTGTTTGATTTACTGTACTTTTATATTTTGCTGAGATGGCTTTGAGAGAGATGTTCGCTTCAGTTGTTTGTTCTCTCTCTGCGGTCTTCCTAGCATCTTCAACTTTGTCCTCCAAAATTTGTAGTTCCTCAGTCCAGTATGGTTTGTAATTTTTCCTTGCTCCTCTTGGAATAGACTCAGTGGCCGCCTGTATTATTGCTCTGTTTAGACTTTCCACCATTTGCTTCATGTTGCCATATCGTGTATTTATGTTTTCACAATATTTGTCTGTTAGTATGGCAAATCTGTCCCAATCTGCTCGTTTGTAATTCCAGCGGGGCAAAGGCTTTTGCTCCTGTGGAACATACTCCATATTTATTACAAGCTTGATTGGTCTGTGGTCACTACCTGCTAATTGGTCAAGCACATGGCGATCGATTTTGTGGAGGATGTCTCCTGTGCAGAAAGCTAGGTCTGGAGTAGAAGTGGTAATCCATCTTCTGGAGTAGAAGCTCGGTGTGTCATCCGCTTTGTTGAGTAGATGGAGATTTGAGTCTATTTCTCAGTCCTCCACTTCATCTCCTCTTTTGTCAGTATCTGGGTATCCCCATCTTTCTGAACGGCTATTAAAGTCTCCGACAACAATGCAATTTGTGTCAGTTATTTTCATGTTTGAGAGTGTAAGATCCTTATCTGCCGGGCTATACAGATTGTAAATTCTTATTTTCACGTCCTTTATAGTTCTGTGTTCAATATCATTGTGCTTTAAGTGTTACTCTTCTGAGAAGTAGAAACTTATGGAAGGCAGGTCTTGTCTAGATATACTTGAGGTGTCGTAGCAGATGATTGCCATCTCTTTCTAAACTAGACTAGTCTCTTTTTGGTATGTGCATTTGTTGTACAGATTATAGTCAACTGACTATTTATTTAATTCTTACAACAGCAGTAACTAACTAGTGCATTATGCTATGATGTTAAAGTATCATAATATGTCTAGTTTAATCAATATGTTTATGTGTATTGGATGTTTGATATATTGATTGGTCATATGCAAACTTACCAATATGAAGGGTTATGCTATTGTCTGCGCATTGGCACATTGGCCAATAATTGTGTTGGAAGCAGAGGTGTAATGGTACAGACATTACCCACAATTGGTAGTATGGGGTATATGGTGCTAAACTTTCTCAGTGTATTGTGGGCGTGGGTCCACGGTAATGCATGGAAACCTGGCACAGCCACTGGTCACGGCTTGCAAGCCCAGATGATCAGGCATTGTTATAATACCCTTACCGACCCTGTGAGCTGCTAAACTAACATTGGACGGAGCGGCTGTACGACACAGAATTTCTGTATTAGCGACATGGACATGGGGCGGCAGAAATGTAATCATTACAGGCGTGTGAGACAATTGAAAAGCCCGTCCCAGACTAAAGACAGTAGGAGGAGAAGGAGGATGGTGAACATCAGTAGAGCTGGAAGATAAACTTGGCCAGACTGGTCATTGTATATGTTTGTGTTATGATATGTTTTAATTAGGATTGCGCTGATGTAGAACTGATATAACACATTCTTGACTTTCTTTCAAGCTCTCACAAGGAGCACCTATGTTATAGATCTCAAGAACGAGATTACTGACTAGGGAGAGTCCAGGACTGGCAGGATCGTCAGAATACCGGCAAGCTGTTTTCTCTTTGTTGAGTCTACTGGAGAGTGGGGATCTGGACCACAGTTCCAGATAGATGAAGTAACAAGTAAAGTTACGTAATGTTTCTCATCACAATATGTTATATGATTTCATCATCCTCATATTGACAATCCATCCGATGTCTATTGTTATGATTAGTAAATAAATGTTGTAGTATTGTAACTCATAGTTCTGTCATTATATTTTTTTCCAATTGTGCATACGTGTTGTTGTGTACATTGGTGGGGGTTCACTTACACACCAAGGAAAGGAGCAGTCAGGGAGAAAAACCTGTACTAGGATAGTCGTCCTATAACTCATATACTTAGACTTAAAACATCTATCCTTAAGCTAACCTTCTCTTTCCCTATTCCTTGGCGAATATTCAGCACAGTTCATTTCAATTTTGTAACGAGCCACTTAGAGCTGTACGTTGGATATTCATGGGCTTAATCTGTAGTTCAGCCATATAGATTTTGTCCCTAGTCAGTTTCTGACTATTAGGGGTTGCTCGCCAGTGAATAAATACATTTCATCTAGCCGGTGGGGCACCCCGACTTCTGACAGATCCACAGATCGATATATGATACACTGTGACTCCCAAGCCACAAGGATCCACAGATCGATATATGATACACTGTGACTCCCCAGCCACAAGGATTCACAGATTGATATATGACACACAGTGACTCCTCACTCACAAGGATCCACAGATAAATATTCAGTACACTGTGACTCCCCCGCTACAAGGATCAACAGATCAATATATGGTACACTTACTCCCCAGCCACAAGGATCCACAGATCAATATATGGTACACCGTGACTCTCCACCCACAAGGATCCACAGATCAATATATGGTACTCTGTGACTCCCCAGCCTACAAGGATCCACAGATCAATATATGATACACCATGACTTCCCAACCACAAGGATCCACAGATCAATATATGATACACCGTGACTCCCCAGCCACAAGGATCCACAGATCAATACATGGTACACCGTGACTCCCCACTCACAAGGATCCACAGATCAATATACAGTACACTGTGACTCCCCACCCACAAGGATCCACAGATCAATATACAGTACACCATGACTCCCAACCCACAAGGATCTACAGATCAATATATTTTACTCTGTGACTCCCCAGCCACAAGGATCCACAGATCAATATACAGTACACTGTGACTCCCCAGCCACAAGGATCCACAGATCAATATATGGTATACCGTGACTACCCACCCACAAGGATCCACAGATCAATATATTGTACTCTGTGACTACCCACCCACAAGGATCCACAGATCAATATACAGTACACCATGACACACAACCCACAAGGATCCACAGATCAATATATGGTACTCTGTGACTCCCCACCCACAAGGATCCACAGATCAATATATTGTACTCTGTGACTCCCCAGCCACAAGCATCTACAGCATCTCTGTGACTCCCCAGCCACAAGCATCTACAGATCAATATATGGTACTCTGTGACTTCCCACCCACAAGGATCCACAGATCAATATATGGTACACCGTGACTCCCCAGCCACAAGGATCCACAGATCAATATATGGTACACCATGACTCCCCACTCACAAGGATCCACCGATCAATATACAGTACACTGTGACTCCCCAACCACAAGGATCCACAGATCAATATACAGTACACCATGACTCCCCACCCACAAGGATCCACAGATCAATATATTGTACTCTGTGACTCCCAAGCCACAAAGATCCACAGATCAATATACAGTACACTGTGACTTCCCAGCCACAAGGATCCACAGATCAATATATGGTATACCGTGACTACCCACCCACAAGGATCCACAGATCAATATACAGTACACCATGACACACAACCCACAAGGATCCACAGATCAATATATGGTACTCTGTGGCTCCCCAGCCACAAGGATCCACAGATCAATATATGGTACTCTGTGACTCCCCACCCACAAGGATCCACAGATCAATATATGGTACTCCGTGACTCCCCAGCCACAAGGATCTACAGCATCTCTGTGACTCCCCAGCCACAAGGATCTACAGATCAATATATGGTACTCCGTGACTCCCCAGCCACAAGGATCCACAGACCAATATATGGTACTCCGTGACTCCCCAGCCACAAGGATCCACAGGTCAATATATGGTACTCCGTGACTCCCCACCCACAAGGATCCACAGATCAATATATGGTACTCCGTGACTCCCCACCCACAAGGATCCACAGATCAATATATGGTACTCCGTGACTCCCCAGCCACAAGGATCTACAGCATCTCTGTGGCTCCCCAGCCACAAGGATCCACAGATCAATATATGGTACTCTGTGACTCCCCACCCACAAGGATCCACAGATCAATATATGGTACTCTGTGACTCCCTGTCATCATCTTACTCTGATCTAAATAACGGTTCGGGTTCATACAGGCAACAATACACTGTTCGCTAGGATATAGAACATTTATTGTATGAAGTGTACAGTTGGCGCAGAGGGTAAACAGACCCGCGCTCTCTTATATTACATATCACAGATAGTTAAACATCAAACATATAGTTGTCATACAACAATCTAGCACACTATCTAGCCTAAGTATATCTATGAATATCTATGAGTCCCTCTCAGGCAGGCCTTGTTGTCTCTCTCCAGTCCGTTTGTCCTCTGCCGGTCTCCGCGTGTCCTAACTCGACACGGGCGGTAACTCTGTCCGAGTTCCTCGTGGACCCCGCATTAGGCGGGCCACATCAGTGTCCACGGAATCATGGACTTGGTGACCAGCTCTTTCGAGAAGGTTCTAGATTACTCGGGTCCTGCGCGACTCAATGGTATCCCTTGGGCTGGAGTTGCAGCCCTCTACTATATATGAAAGTGAGGCGGTGACACTCCCCAGCCACAAGGATCTACAGCATCTCTGTGACTCCCCAGCCACAAGCATCTACAGATCAATATATGGTACTCTGTGAATCCCCAGCCACAAGGATCCACAAATCAATATATGGTACATTGTGACAATTTAATCTTTGATTGTGTAACGAGCCATTTATCAACACACGTTACACTGTGACAATTTAATGTTTGATTGCGTAAGGAGCCATTGATCAATACTTGGTACACTGTGTCAATTTAATGTTTGATTGTGTAAGGAGCCATTGATCAAACTATATGACACACTGTGACAATTTAATGTCTGATTGTGTAAGAAGCCATTGACAATGTACTTTCTTAACTGTGTATACTGTATTTTTAATGCTTGGTTGTGTAAGAAACTATTGATCAATACATGATATGCCGTGACAGTTCAGTATGATCAACATGATTGACTGTATACTTAAGTGTTTGGCTGTGTAAGCAGCCATTTCGTGGTACAATATAGAAATTGAAAAAACTTATTCATCACAGGAGGGAATTTTATTAGAGTTTTCAGTGACAAAACTGAAGTTTGTGGTGTGACAACTGGGACAAACAAACAAGACAGTATATAAACACACTAACTAGGCCTATTTATGGCACAACAGCTTTCATTTTTTTAGCACACAAACTATTCTGTTGATGACAGAGAACATGAAATACCAAATGAACCTAATTATGGTAGCGCTACTTAAGCAAGATTTCTCTTTATGGTGCAGCAACTGAAACACAAACTATACCTGGTTATGGTATGCAACAAAGTAAACCAGCAAGTGGAATAATGGTATGCAACACAGCAAGTGAAACACAAACTATACCTGGTTATGGTAAAGTAATCAGGAGGTGAAACATAAACTATACTTGGTATACGGCAAAGTAAACCAGCAAGTGAAACAAACTATACCTGGTCATAATATACAACAAAGTAACCAGGAGGTGAAACACCAAATATACCTGGTTGTATACAACAAGTAACCAGCAAATGAAACACATGCACTTATACCAAAGTATATTTTTACATTAGACAGATTAAACCAAAATTGAAAGACATGACATATATTTATTTGCTTTTATTACAGAATATGACAATTTGTGAATGAGCAGTTCTAAGCATAGGTATTATGTACAGTACCAGAGTTAGCATAATAAGCTCCACTGAAAGAGCTGGTAGGTATGGTTAGATAAAGTAACCCAGAATGTTAACTTCTGGACTATGTTTAGAGAAAGAAGAGAGGAGGGTTGTGTGGCCTCCTCTTGAGGTGCATTCAAGGTAAAAGTAGTCCCATAGCTGAAACAGCTGTTGGGGTGTGAAGTGTTTGCCCTCATATATTCTAGGTCGTGATATATGAGACAGGACAGCCAGTTCCCTGCCTTGTCACCTTTACTTTCTAGACAATTCTGGAACATGTCTGTCACCATTTTTATAAGGCTAGAACTACCCCAGAGCCTACTGGTAAGAAACAATAATTGAACCCGGCCCACTGTCCTGACAGGCAAGCACACTTCAACTATACCCCTTGGCTTCTTATAAGTAAATTAAGTTCAGCACCTGTTCACACCTGAAGGTGCACTGGTCACTCCAGCGGGTGATGTGGTCAGTCCCACACAGGCAGCCTTGACTTCCCAAGATATTTGACCATCTCGATCCGGATCGAGCATCTAGCCACTACGCTATCATGACTCCCACACAGCCCCTTGAGGTAAACAACTGTACCATCTGACAGTAAATGTAGCGGTGCATCATCACAGAGAGTACTACTGAGACATAAAATATGTCAGTACAGAACCTGGGGTTGGCTGTATTTATCCATAGAAACAAATCTACTAACCTGTCAGAGTCCTAACTATCTCTTCATAGTAGCTCACTGGACGCGGACAGGCAAATTATAACATCCAGGACGTTTACATACACCAATAACAATGACTGCACTCGAAACTCACAGGGGCAGTCTCATGTACAACCTTTATTACACAATACTACAAGGTAATATCATTTAGAGCACACCTGTCTCAATACACCTTTAACTCACGCTTACGATGAAGCTCTCATTCTACACAGGCGGTCAACCGCTCGCTCACATCCACCTGGGCGATATTTACACACTGTCGCCCTTCTGACCACTCGCAATCACAGTCTCACACCATCCCGTACATATCACAGCTAGTACATTCCTCGAATATCAATACACAAATGTCGGCCACATCTATCCGTCACAACACTATCGTTCTATCGTTCTATCTCTCGCTATTCTCAATACGTCCGTCTCTCTCTGCTGTCTCACACACACTGACCCTTCTCCTCTTCGTCCTTCCCGCATCACGTGGGTCTGTCCACGGGCTTCTTGCCTGACCTTCCGTCAGCCAAGCAGGGTGACCAGATCGCCGTGATCAAAAGAAGCCAAGTCACGAAATAAAAAAGCCAAAATAAAGCCAAACACTGCCCAGTACCAAATGAAAAAGCCAAGAAAAAAGCCAAACATTGCCTAGTAAAAAGATATATTAAAAATATACTTATATCACATGAAGACCTCTTCTTCAAATAAGTATTCCTCTTCATTGTTGAAATTCAGTACAGGATTCATTAGAATATACTATTCCAGCTTTGAAATCATTCAACATTTTGGATGAAGGTACAAATTCATTACAGCACTTGTTTGAAGATAATGGTTCTGCTCTAATTCTAATAATTGCTTCTAAGAGAGACAGCTGAAGTCTATTCCTTGCTTTGGTTTTTATGCATGTTAAAAGAGAGAACATCCTCTCCACTGCGGTATTGCTAATAAGTGTTATTAAGCAAGTAAGAACAAAAGAAGCAAGCTCTTTAAATTGGGGATGTTTCATGACTCCTTGCCAGAACTGCTCTGCATTTTTAGGCAGTCCATTTTCTTTAAATTGTTCTTCTTCCTTCCAATCTATAAAATTTTCTGTATTGTTCTTCAATAATAGTGTGGTTTTCTTCAGCCAAATTCAAAAAGGGCAATTTCGAAAATAGTGGTCTAGAAGCCTGGTTTAAGGTTATTCCAGGGTTAAAATTGGTTAGATCTTTAAATATATTTCTTGCTGAAGGAAGCCGCTTTCTAACTTGATAAAGTGTTTCTTCTCGCACTGATAAGCATCTTTCTTTGAGATCTAAGACCTCTTGTTGGCAATTAATTTTTGTATCAGAACTTTTCTGAATGTAGTTATCACACTCTGACAGGAATTTGATGCCAAAACCAACATTAGAAACATCTTTTTTCTTATTATTGGTATCATAAGTCCTACTATTACGACGCTTATAATGCAAAAATAGTTCTTCATGTAATTCGTGAGGATCTGCCTTACTTTTCTGAAAAAAGGCTATTTAACCTTTCGAATTCCTGCACAATAGGGGTTGCGAAATGAAAATAAAGGTAGTTTCTTTGATCTAGAAGCATTTCCTTTATAAGTCGTGACTTAAATTTAGTGTAATAATTTGCTAATTCAGCAGAAATAAAATAAGCCTTGAGTTCTTCCCAATTTATTAGAATGTTGAACATTACTTTTCCCCGGACAAGCCAGCGAATAGAAGAAATTTTCTCAAAGGAAGTGATGCAGTTCTAGCTTGCTGAAATTCTGTCGATGAGTTCATAATTTTGAATAAATCTTTAAATGCTTCTCGTCTTAGATTGCTATGTCTAAACCAATTTGGTATTTCTGTCAGCAAAAGTCCAATGTTTGAAGGTAGTTTGACACTGTATATTTGATGCACAATGCTAATGAATGGCAAACACACTTATACTGAACACATGAAGGAGATACATCTGTCATTCTGGACCAAACTGAATTGTTGCATCCAACCATACTGGAAGCACCATCGGATGCAAAACCAATGCAATTTTTTAATGATTGATTACATTTTTCAATTTCATCCTAATTTTCAGCTAATTTAACTTTGTCATCAATTTTCTTGCTTATTGTCACCACTGAAAGTGTTTTTTGTGAAGAAGATGGCGCGCTCCGCTTGTGTTTTTCTGTTGTTGCATGATTTGCGAGATTTGAAAATCTTGGAACAATATTACAATGGCACAGTTTGCAATATGCCTGTTCAGAACCGTCAGTGGATTTCTTGAGCCACACAAATGTCTTTTCCCATTGATCATTATATTTCCGATTAGTATCATAAGATGGTTTCCACTGTGGCATGATAATAGGTTCAGTCAATAATATTAATAAGAAATACTTGCGAGTTGCGACTCGCGATTGCTATGAAGGTATAATTAATTTGAAAACTTAACTACTAAACAGTAAGCTGCGCAGTGCTTCAGTGCGCATAGAACATGGCCAGATAAGCTTATCATTTTGCATTTGTTTTTGCTTAAAAATAGTAACACAAGACAACAATTAACTTGAAAAATTCAAAAAAGAGGCATATACCATTACAAATTGTAAAAAAGCCAAAAGAAAGCCAAAAAGTCAAACTGATTTTCTGACGCCAAACCTGTTTTTAAAAAGCCAAATTTTGTCAAATTTGGCTTTAAAAAAGCCAATCTGGTCACCCTGCAGCCAAGCCGTGGCGTCTCCTATTGTCCTTGACCTTAGCTATTGCTTAAGTCTTTACGCACATACAGGACCCTGTATGCATCATCACAGAGAGTACAACTGAGACATAAAATATGTCAGTACAGAACCTGGGGTTGGCTGTATTTATCCATAGAAACAAATCTACTAACCAACCAACAGTGCAGGACACACTTCTTAAGGCAAACTAAATGCAGTCACAGGGCTTAATTAGATGGCCAGTTCCTTTCTTTCCTTTCCAGAAACATTCAAAAAATTACCTGATACCCGTTTATGGGGACTGGGTCCACCCCACAGCTGTACAGGTTATATAGTGGGGATTGAACTTGAACCACTGTTTATGTAAGCAAGCATTCTAGCCACTATTTTATCATGGACTGAAATAGTTTGGACCAAAATCACCATGTCACCACTGCAAACTGAAATTATTGAGACCAAAAATCACCATTATGCTACCATGGAATAAATTAGCTTGGACCAAAAATGACCATGCCACTGTGGACTGAAATCATGTGGACCAAACACCAACATGTCACCGTGGACTGAAATTACTGGGACAAAAAAAATTACCACAATGTCACTGTAGACAGAAATAGTTTTGACCAAAAATCACCCCTATGTCACTATGGACTGAAACCGTTTGGACCAAACATCACCACAATGTCCACTGTGGACAGAAGTAATTTAGATCAAACATATTGCAAGCTATTGGACAGGACTTTAAAAAAAGTGGAACATGTGCTCAGGTTTAAACACAACTTTGTGCACTAGTCTACAGATTTCTGCAAATATGTTTGCACAAAAAGCCAAGAATCTATTTGCTTGCCTCCGTGCTGTATTTTGGACAGAATATTATTAGATCACCGAGTGATGGACCAGAGTTCTGGAATCAGTTTGTGCCCATTTAACCACAGGATTAGACAGGATGAAAACCGAACTCCTGCACCACTGATGATGATCATCTCAATTAATTACAATACAGAACTCAATACAAATGCAAATAGATAATAAACATGTTGTACTTAAGTGATTTAAAACTGCATAATAATTTGTTCAGGTGTACAAACCAGTAAAGAGAATTTGTACAGATGTGGAGTCAACCTTCTTCTTCTTATAATCCATTCATGCATTCATTCAGTAGCATGTCCTTTGCAGAACCTCGCTCCCATAACAACCTTCCGGAAAACCTCTCGATCACAAGCAAGATGTCCCGCGTCTGATACACCCATCTGGAGATCATCCGCCACATCCTGCACCCATCTTCTCTTTGGCCTCCTTCTTCCTCTCTTCCCAGGCATATACCCTTCCATTATTGTTCTCTCCAAACTTTCGTGACGTTTCAAGTGACCAAAATACTTCAATTTTCTTTGTTTTATCGTCTTTAAAAGCCAACCCTCCTCAATATTCAACTCTTGAAGTATGGATGCATTTGTTCTTTTCTTTACCCAAGATATTCTTAGAACTCGTCTATAACATTTATATTCAAAGGCGCTGTTCAGCTTGTTTAGTAAGTGTCCATGTCTCACAGGCGTATGTTGCAATGGGAAAGATGCATGCTCTTTAAAATCTAATTTTTGTAGTTCTGTCTGTCCCACTCCATAATTTATTCATCTGTTTTAGTCTTTGAAGAGCAATGGATAGTCGCCGTTTAATTTCTTTCATTGTGTCACCGTTATTGGTAATCAATGACCCAAGATATTCAAAATTTTCCACCACCTCCAATTTCCCCCCATTAATGTATATTTCTTTCTCCATGGTAGTTTTATCTGTATGCATTATCTTTGTTTTTGCTATGTTAAGATATAAGTTGTGATTTTCACTATTCAATTGGGTTGAGGCCACTAGGTTTTCTATGCCATTCTGTGTTGTGGATAGTAATACTGTATCATCAGCATATCGAATTTCTGTTATGTCATGACCGCCGATATTTACGGCATCATATAGCTCCCTGTTTATATCATCTCTTACATTTCTCATTATATTTTCGGCGTACATGTTAAACAAATAGGGTGACAGCACGCAGCCCTGACGGACTCCTTGCTTGATGTCAAACCAATCTGATGTCTCGCCATCTATTCTAACTGCTGCTTGTTGGTCTAGATAGATCATTTTTATGAGTTGTACTACATGTGATAGAAAGCCCATATTCCTCATGATTTCCCAAAGTTTCTGATGTTGTACACAGTCAAATGCCTTTGAATAATCCACAAAACATGAGAATAGGTTTACATTAAATTCTCTGCACTTCTCTATTATTAAACGCATGTTGAATATGTGATCTCTTGTTCCTCTTCCTTGTCTAAATCCAGCTTGAACCACGTTAATCTCTTCTTCCATTTTCTTACGAAGTCTTCGCAATATGACTTTTAGTAGAATTTTACTTGCATGACTGATCAAGGCAACAGTTCTATAGTTGGTGCATAATTTCAGGTTGCCCTTTTTTGGTATTGGAATGAAGATAGCTCTCTTCCAATCTTTTGGCCATATACCATATTTCCAAATCTTTGTACATAATGCATGATATATGTGTATGCTTTCTTCTCCTCCCACTTTAATTAGTTCAGCTGGTATCTCATCACATCCAGATGATTTACCATTCTTCAGGTTCTTTATAGCCCAAGCAATTTCATCTAATGAGGGTTCAGGTTCTGTCTCTGCTGCCATTGGCTCATGTATCTCATTCATATCCTTACTGTCACTCATATCATACATTCCACTGCAGTACCCCTGCCATCTTTCTAGAATTTGTCTAGATTCTGTTAAGGTATTTCCTATCTTGTCACAGATAACATTCAATTGAGGTTGAACATTTCTTGTCAATAACTTCATTTTTTTTTAACATTTCATAATCTCTTCCAGTCTCATGATATTGCTCTATTCTGGTACAGCAATCTTGTATATATTGATTTTTGTCCTTTCTTGTGTTCTTTCTTATTTCTCGAGTTAAAGATTTATACTTCATCCTGCTGTTATCAGATTCATCTCCTTTCTGTTTCAGCTCCCTTCGTTGTTTTATTAATTCTAACAGTGTCTGATGTAATCCATGGCTTAAGGTGCTTTTTCTTGGTCGGAATGAAATCTTTGGCTGCAGTTATCAAGATATCTCTAGCTTGAACTGCCAGTTCATAAGGTGTCATTTCTTCTTGTACAGACATCAAGACCCAAAAGCGATTCCTAACTTCTATGTTGTATGCATCTGGTATTTTTGTGAGATCAAAACTTTGCGAAGTGGCCTTGGTCCTCGGGTAAGCTGTTTGAGTTTTAATTTCAGATCTGCTTTTAATAACTGATGATCTGTATCACAGTCTGCACTTCGTAGGGTTTTTGCAGATGTTATGCTTGATCTCCATCTTCTTTGTATTAAAATATATTCTATCTAATTTTTGGTAAAACTGTCTGGAGACTTCCATGTGAAGAGTCTTCTTGGATGTTGTTTAAAAAGCGTGTTGGCTATCGTTAACTCATTTTCTGTGCAAAATTCAATTAATTTGTCACGTGCATCATTTCTATTTCCTAATCCAAATTTTCCTAAAACGTGTCTCTCATTTTCAGCTCTTCCTGCACCTACTTTTGCATTAAAATCTCCCATTATTATTGCTATATCATTATGACCAATCTTATTTAATGTGTTTTGTAGTGTGTTGTAAAAATCTTCAATTTCTTCCTCCTCTGCTGTTGAAGTAGGTGCATATATCTGTATGAGAGTTGTGTGTTTTTTTTTGGACGGCCTTTAAGTCTAATAGTGAGGATTCTATCACTAACTGGATTCATCATTGGCACCTTTCCGTCTTGACAGACGATAGTTTGGTACATTGTGCTTCAAAAAGGCTTAATAACTGTCATATGGCAATAACTACGATCCATGGCGGTGGTGAGTGTGGCTGGTAAGGCCAATTCTTGCTGCAAATGTTTGCCCACAGTAGGTGCATGTGAAAACATGGTCATTTCCACCATTTTGCACCATCTTACGTCTCTCACGCTCTGTGTGTGCTTTATCTGCAATCATTTTCTCCTTTGTCTTTATTCCATTTCTGATAGTTGCCCTCCATGCAACACGTTCAGCGGCGACGTGCTCCCATTGTGCATTATCAATGCCTGTATCAATCATGTCCCGCTTACACACATCTTTGTATCGTAGTAGAGGCCGACCCTGAGATCTCCTACCCGTCTGTAATTCACCAAAAAAGATGTCCTTTGGTATTCTACCATCATCCATCCTCCTAACGTGTCCTATCCATCTAAGTCTACGAAGACTGAGCATGGAATACACCGTCACACGACCTGATCTTTCCAATACTTCAGTATTTGTGATTTTGTCTTGCCACTTAATACCAAGTATTCTTCGCAGACACCGCATATGAAAGCTGTTTAAACGTTTCTCTTGGCGTGAGTAAGTTGTCCAGGTTTCACTGCCATAAAGAAGAGTACTAAGGACACAGGCATGGTAGACGAGAACTTTTGTTTTGGCAGTAAGTGTAACAAAGCGAACTCATACAAGATGACTTGACTCAATTGGTTCTTTATAAAAATGGTTTATTCGTCTTGATGACAGCTGGACCTAACATGGCGTCCTTTCGCTTCCAGGCCCTGATCTTGACTGCCCCTTAACAACCCACTACGTCACGACTTGAGCATCTCTCCTCCCATTCTCCCCCGATGCTCAATCGTGCTGTAGCCTTTTCCCACCAAATACTAATATCCTACTTCTGTTACACCTCCCTATGTTTATTAAAGAATTTTTCCTATAAAGGAAAAAAATCTTTACTCCTAATCCCCTTACTCTATTCCCTCTATTTTCCTTACCTCCCACGCTCTTCTAATCTTCCCCAAACCAACTTTATTTTAAGTGAAAGAATCTACTCACCACTATGAACCATGAACTTCTTGGCCATTCAAAATTTAACACAACATATATTAATAACTTTTAAATCTCAACTGTATACAATACATCATAACACATCTTCTTAAATACTTCTTTTCCACTTCATAAGCAATCCGCTTAAAATTTCAAACGCTGTACTTTTCTGATACCAACTCCCTATTTTCATCACCAACCCCACTAATTCTCTACTTTTAATCAACCTGTAATCACTCTCACACAATAGAAAGACAAAGAATCGGTGGCCACCGGTATTTAAAAGAAGCAGTAGAACTCTTCCACACAAAGACCACACTCATCTAAATCACACACCCCCTTTACCAAACCACACTCCTTTACCCTCCTATGTCATTTGAGACTTTATGTAATAAAGTCTAAAATAATTATATCTCTCACAGTACCACTCATTATGGTAAACGTTTACGCTGCTATCTACAGCATCAAAAACATTATTCACTTCCAATTGTCTATATATTACAGACTACTTTTATGTCTCTGAACCTTACTTCAACCTCTCATTGTAATGTCAACCACAAAACATATCCCGAGGACACAATTAAAAA